>MDKI01109774.1:0-63541 GCA_005239505.1 Nicotiana paniculata
GGGTTAACCTGAGTACCTACACTTGTCCCCTCTTGCGCAGCTTTCATTTGAAGAAATCTAGCTATATCATTAGGGTATTTCATTATGTGTCTGGTCAAACTACCCATACCACAACTGACTGCAGTAAATTTATGAGACATCAAGATCCCACAAGTTTTACACTTAGCCTTATTTTGATCTTTTAGTTGAGTAAAAAGTACCAAACAAGAGATGTTTCGGACCGTTTAGAAGGTTTTCTATTAAAAGTAGGGGTTACTACAGGAGGGTCAGCGGAGGCATCATTTGAATTATTATCAGTTTGGTTAGCAACAGGACTAGTAGGTGTATCATCTAAATCCGGTTGCTTTTCATCTAAATCAATATTTTCCTCTGGATTACCATAAAGAGCATTCATATATTCATCATTTAATTGTGAACCTGGTGTAAGATCATGTAAAGTTTGACTATCGGTAAATTGAAAACAAGGGTTATCACTATCAAGAATAACAGATGGAGGAGGACAGGTAACAGGTCTAGGTCGGGGAGCCGGGGCGGGGGCCGGAGGAGTAGTAGTAGCTTGTCTACTAGATTCACCAATTTTAGATTTTTCCTTACCACCAAACATTTTTTTCAAAGAAAAAAGTCCATATTAATTATAAGAAAAACAAATTAAACAAACAAAACTATAATATTAAAACTTAAGAGTTGGAACGAGTTTACCGGATTGACGAACAACTTCTTGAAAATTGTATAATGTTGAAGATTTGAAGACTTGAATACTTCAATTCACCAACTTCACAATTTCTCACAAATTGCAATAATAAAGTAAGCAATTATAGAAGAAAATTAGAGAAAGATTGATGATTTTGTGAGTAAAAGTGAAAGAATGAGGGGGTATTTATAGTTGAGAATAGGAAAAAGTGTAATTATAAAAAGTTTGGGGTTAAAATAAAGTTTGGGGGCCAAATGTCTATTTTTAAAAATGCCAAACAGCTAAATTAAAGGGCAACGGCTAGATTTTAAAATTCTGACCGTTAGCCATTTTTTAAATTAATTTTAAAAAAAAAAGAGTCGTTGGGCCCGTATGGCTGGGTTGAACCGGCCCAGGCCTGCCTGCCGGTCCTGGGCTAAACGGTCCCGGGCTCACGGTTCCAAACCTCAGCCCACCCCATATGGGCTCTCAGGCCCGCCAAGACCGGACCCGCCACGGGCCGGCCCGTTTAGCCCACAAGCCCACATGGGCCGCGGGCCCGGTCCGGTCCCGTATCAGGCCCGGCCCACCTGCCAGCCTTAGGACCGCAAAGAGCTATTTAATGATAGACACGCCTCTCAGTGTAATGTAATTGAAAAAACTTTTAGAGCATAGAAAAATAAATTCAGAATACTGCGATAAGGCATGAACAACTATGATTTTTGATCAGTGTTTTAAAAGATGTTTGAGGCGCATTTTTATCGTGAGACGTAAGCCTCATAAGTATTAAATTTTTAATATTTTATAAAATAATATAATTAGAGTAAAGTTTTATAAACATGTAAAATTGCATAAAAATTGAAGAAAACTATATATATATATATATATATATATATATATATGTGTGTGTGTGTGTGTGTGTGTTCCATCCCACAAAAAATTAGTCAAAACAATCTATTATATGCTACTTACAAGTACAAGTAACTTGAGTCGAAAAACATAAGGTTTTCTACATGGAGGAACAAAAAGGATGACTAACTTGCAATTTTAACTTTGAACTTGCTGCTATGAAGGAGAATTGAGGTCTTTTTGTATTTATAAAAATTGAATATTCATTGCTTTTCGGAGATATTAGCATACTAAAAGACAAGAGAAATAATTGGGAAAGACCATGAATTAGGGTTTCGATCAATAAAAAAGGTCTAGATTTTTAAATTTAATACATTTCAGTTCCTTTTTAAAACTTTTGAGTGATTACAAGCCGACTTTTGAGATTTTGGGTATTATATGAACGACTTATTCACCAAATTTTGTTTTAATTTGAAAAAGTCTCAGGGGCTTACGCCTCACTATAAAAATGCACATCAAACGCCCGGGCGTACGCCCCGAATTGGTGGGTGCACCTTTTGAAACTTTCGCCCCACACAATCGTCTCATGGCGTGTTTGGTGCGCCACGCCCAAAATACGCCTTTTAAAACACTGTTTGTGGTAATGATAATGAATGACATCGATGGAGGTTATGTATATACATGATTAGCAAATTTGTTTGTTTGAAAATGTTGAGTATTTTTGATAATTTTTAACACTTATGAGTATAAGTCATGTTTTGTGTTTTTCAAAAAAAAAAGTAAAATATTTTTGAAAAATAATGTCACATTCTCATCTTCAAACCAATATTCACGCAAATCAAAATCAAAGTAAATTAACTTCAAATACATTTCCATTCGATCTAAGTCGATTTAAAGATTAGAATTTCTTCAGTATATAAAAGTTAAAACTCCAATGATTATACAATATATTTGTAACTTGAAGCAGTGTGCTTATGCCTTCTTGGTAGTGCAAGAGGAATTTGGTACCAATAATGAAACAAACATCTCTCCTCGTCCCCATTTTTATAGCTCCTTTAAAATACAAAAGGAAGATAAAAATAGATGGAATATAAATTAAACAAAAAAGAAATGACGATGATACAATATAAACCTAAAATTACTTATGTATATAAGCCAATTCCATTTCGTTTCACGGCTTAAAAAGGAGGAATTTGTTCTCCCATATATAGACGATTTAATTTTGATACAACCTCCAAAATGGATCAATTTTAGCCGTTTTGATTAACCCTAATTAATCCCCACCCTAGAAAACACATGAAATGAAAAAGAAGAATCACAGGACTTATTATTGCCAGCAAGATCAAGATAATTAATTTTGTATCAATCATCTTTGCTGTTCCATCATAAGACAAAAGTCCTCGAAGCATACAAACCCATCTCCATTTTTATCCACGCCTCTTATCATACGCCGGCAATCTTCTAACGTGCACTGTCCATCACCAATAGTTCTAAACACGTTAAACAACTCCTCCGCTGTTATCTTTCCGTCATGATCGGCGTCAAAGAAATCGAACGCATTTCTCAGTTCATCGTCACAAGCTGGCGGCCCAAACGCCGAGCTAATGGCTCCGAACTCCTCTATGCTAATACACCCATCTCCGCTCCTATCTACTTCATTAAGCAATGATATTAATTCCTCTTCGCTTGGCGGGTCGGGTCCAACTCGGGTCAGAATAGCTTCGAGCTGTTCCTTCCTTATCTTCCCTTCGCCGTCAGTGTCAATCATGTGAAAGGCTTGTAAGATTTCGGACCATTCGTCGGGTGAGATTTCGTTGGATGGTAAGACGCTGGTTGGCGTGGCAAGACCATCGGGTTTTTTGAAGCCGTGATGGGACTCGGAATCGGAAGAAAAAGAGGTTGTGCCCGACCCGAATGATGGGTCTTCGGATCTAGAGATGGAGCGGGATTTTTTGGACTTGAAGAGCTTGTTGGGGATGTTTTTGAGGAGCTTCATTATGTTATGAAGGATAAAGAGAGAAAGAGAAACGAGTGGTGAAAAGAGAAAGAAGAGGATGGGATGAGTGGAAGGAGAGAGGAAGGAGAGGGAGGTTAAATGGGCGGAGAGAGTAGAAGGCCATAGTCAGCTTCGAGGAAGCTTCCTAGTGAGAAAATATTGAAGAGAAAAAGAGTAGTATTTATTTGGTTTCGTTTGCAACTTTGCAACTCTTCGGGCGCTCATTGTAAAAATTGCGCGGGCACCTTATTTGGTCACTCCCATTTAACTTATATTTATTTTTAATTTATATCCATTTTTTAATAATTTCAGTTCCCCTTTTTCTTGCTGAGCTGAAGTTCACCAGTTAAGCTGAAGTTCGTCAGTTATAAAGACAAAACTTCAGCATACGGGGCTGAAGTTCCTCAGTTACAAAGAAAAAACTTCAGCTTTAGAGCTGAAATTCCCAAGTTATAAAGACAACAACTTCAGCATACCGGGCTGAAATTCCCCAGTTACAAAGACAAAACTTCAGCTCTCTAGAGCTGAAGTTTTTGTCTTTATAACTGGGGAACTTCAGCCCCGTATGCTGAAGTTCCCCATTTACAAAAGACCTATTTACTAGAGCTGAAGTTCACAAGCTACTTCAGTCCCGTCTACTAGAATGCTGAAGTTTTGCGTGATTGTCTTTGCTACTTCAGTCCCGCATACTGAAGTTATGCGCAAAAACGGGTACAAATACAAATATTTTTACAAAATGAGTATAAATTAAAATGTGGCATAAAAAATGGGTACGGACACAAGTCCAAACAGGACTACTTTTTAAATCCTTTATAAGGCTATGTTTTGAAAGAAAAGTGGGACGGAGGTTCCTATTAAATGTAATACTTATATTTGTTTCAGTTTATAGCTTATACGTCTTACTTATCAATTTAGTCTGCTCCAAAAAGCTAAAGGCAAAATTACTCCTCCCGTCTAAAATAAGTAATTTTTTTAGTTATTTTCATACATATTAAGAAAATCATCTTTTAAGGTCAATTGACAATGAAATTGACCATATTAACCTTTAATATCTCTCCACATAAGTACTTCTAACACACTCTTAAAATCTGAAATCTGATAAAAATCACTTATTTTTGGACCACAAAAAAAGATCAAAAAATCACTTATTATGAACCAGAAAGAATGTAATTTTATTTCAAGAGAATGAGTACATTATTATAAAAATGACAATATATAATTCATATTTGAGGGGCTCAAAGTTAATTCTTTTGGCAACTACTGTGATTCTTCACATATATATCAGTACTATATGTCAAAAATAGTTGGGTCAGTTGAATTGGTTAACTATATATACTACATTTTCCACTGCTACTAATTATGAAATAGATATTTGGCTAAATTATATAAAATTTTACGATGACATGAATAGAAATTTTAGTTTATCAAATATAAACCAAGTGAAGTAAAAATAGTGTATTGTCCGACTCAATTTAAATAAAAAAAAGAAGAAAAGATATAGGTTGCTTTTGAACCCTCGATTTCACTCGTAGACAGAGATGGGTTTAAATTTTTTGAATATGAGTGCAGTACTAATAAAAAGGGGGAAAAGAGTATTAAGTAGAAATCGATCACTAATAATTTCAATAAATTACATAATACTTAACTAAGTACACCATTAGCCTTTTTGGATCATATATGCCGGTAACGCGGATCCACCTTATGTATTGTGGTGCTTAAGCACCCATTGCTTTTAAAAATAACACCATTACTTAAATCGAAGAACGAGTAATTTGTACAAACATATTAACTAAAACCCTAGTCCATGTAGCAATTTTCAAATTAAGAACAGTTGAACGCACATGGTCTAAAAATTTTGAATCCGTTGTTGTATGCCAATAGATAATAATATGAGATACATTCTAAAAAATATTTACAAAAAATACTTTGTTTGAGCGAAAGTGCATGGGTTTGCGTGCACCACGGTACAAACATTTATATATTTAACTGATTTTAAAGAAACAGAACATTACTTTACATAATCCATAGAAGAAGAACATAGATTCACGTGAATCCACACCTTGACCACCTACATATGCCCCTGCCAGAAAGAATGTCATTTCTTATAGTTAGTAATTCTGTAGTTCCAACATTCTACCAAATATATTTAAGATCGTAAAATTCAAAAGGTGTTTTGGTGCCGTAAAATCTATTGATTTGTATATTATTATGAAATTAGTAGTTGCAAGTGCAAAGAAAAATATAGGACGTACATTGATTAAAGGACCGTTCCATTGCTTTTAAATTTGACCCACTGTTCTGTATGAATTTTATATTTCTCCAATTCATAAAGAGACAACTCAATTGTGCTTTAAGAGGTCATATTTGAAGTTGTAATGAAGAGTTTGAGAGTCGTTTGGCCAAGCTGAAAAAGTTAGCTTGTTTTGAAAAGTATATTTTTCCAAAAATATTTTTTTAAAGTATTTTTTGTGAGAAATAGTTTGTGTTTGGTTAATTAATTTGGAAAACACTTCTAAGCAGCAATAAGTATTTGACCAAGCTTTTAAAAAGTGCTTCTCAAAAAAGTATTTCTGCGAAGAAGCTACTTTTTTTTACTTCTCCAAAATAGCTTCTACCCAAACACTTTTTTTCCTTCTAAAAGCTTGGCCAAACATTTCAACTATGGAAAAAAGTACTTTAAAAAAAAACAAGTACTTTTGAGACGGGAGAATCTTTGGCCAAACAGGGTATGAATCCTAACAATCCAAGGCATTAATGTTTGACCAAAACGTGTAACTTTCGATTTAAACAGGTTAATTTATATAATAATGGGTCAAATTTAGTTAATAATAATATCTCTAGATGCCATTTTCGAAAATGTGACTAATGTTGGTCAGACCTGGTGGAGGACTGACAACTATATGCATTAACTATTTCAAAAAGTATGAGCAATAATGTAGCAATAACTAGCAATAAATAACAATAAATGACATTTAAGTAAATAAAATGAGTGATTCACCCAATAAAGTATGAGCTAGTTGATTATCCTTCCTGACAAAGATGCGTGACAGACAAATCCTAGAATGTATCCTAGAATGTTTGAATTATTCTCGGATCTGAAGGAAGGGTGTGGGATAATACAAGGAAGAATCTCGATGAAAAGGTAGTGTTTGTATCTTTTTAAGAGAGAGAATCTTCAATCAAAATCCTGTTCTTGTCAAACAATGAATGTCACCTGCCTTCCACCATTGTCTTATTTTTTTATTTATATAAGATATTTTCCTAACAAACTCTAATAGTACAAGTGTAGTGAATATTTACTAAAATATTCCTTTTAATATCCTATTTCAAAAACTAACTGTTACAGCCTTGATAACGGTGCTCGACCTCGACCGTTGTTGACATCTCGACCATGAATCTTGTTGTATCAGTGTCACGACCCGATTTATCCTCCGAAAGGTATCGTGACGGCACCTAGTCTCTACGACTAGGTAAGCCTAAATTTGCAGAAATAAATATACTAAGATAAAGACAGAAAGGAACAAAAGTAGACATAACATAGTCGCTCGGCATGTACAATTATAACTCCCGAAGCCCGGAATATGATATTGGTCACAAGCTCTATCTCAAAATAGCTCTATACAACATAAGAGAATTACATGAAAAATCTTCTAAGTCTGGAGTGGAAGGTGACTCGAAGGACTTTGCGGACGCGACAGAATTACCTTTCGGTCTCCTCGAAACAGCCACTCGGACCCCTAGCCACGAAACTGAGTACTGTTACCTGGATCTGCACACGAAAAATATGTGCAGGAAAGGGCATGAGTACACCACAATTGGTACCCAGTAAGTGCCAACCCTAACCCCAGTCAAGTAGTGACGAGGTCAGGTTAGAGCTCTACTGAATTTTTATAAGTAAAATAGTTTAAAATAGTACAGAGGAATATAAAATTCTAAGGTAAGCAGTAGAAACAAATAATCTGAAAAGTAAAACAGCAACAGGGAGCCCTTGGCTCAGCACAAAATATCACACGGTGGAATCTTCTGGGATACGTCCCGTAATTCCAAATGTAAAGATGCAGTACAGGAGGAAAGCTCCTGGAATACGTCTGTAGTCCCAATTTAAATATGCAGTACATGGGGAAAGCTCCTGGAATACGTCACCCCAATTTAAAAATGCAGTATAGGGAGAAAGCTCCCGGAATACGTCTGTAGTCCCAATTTAAATATACAGTACAAGAAAAAAGCTCCTGAAATACGTTCGTAGTCCCAATTTAAATATGCAATAAGAATGAATGCCGGATATGGTGTATTTAAACAGCTCAGGAAAAGAATCATAGACAAGAACAAGATAAAGACTAACTAACACGCTGCACATTGTATCAAATAGGGAATTTAGATAAAACAGGTATACATGCTTCTTCCTAATCTAAACTACACAAGTAACACATTAAATAGTGAAAAAGGTGTAAAATGATTTATGGTATGGATAGGAAAAATGGAATTAAGCAACAATGACCCGTGTACGTACTCGTCACCTCACGTACACGGCGCCCATATAACAAATGCTATAAAAAAAACCTAAGGGGAAGTCCCCAACACAGAGTTAGACAAGCCACTTACCTCGACTGCGCTACTCAACTCAAAACCGCACTCCTGCCACGAGTACCCGACTCCGAATGACCCAAATCTATTCAATTCAATTGCATAATGTAAATATCACTTTAAGGAATCACTATAGCTAATTAGTTCGAAGCTAACACGCGAAAATTAGGAAAATTTTCCAAAAAATCCCTCGGGTCCACGTCTCAAAATCGGGTAAAAATTATAAATTTCAAACATCCATTCACTCATGAGTCTAACCATATAAGAATTACTCAAATTGGATATCAAAACCCCGATAAAAACTCAAAATTTGGCCTAGGAACTTTATCCACTTTTTCCCTAATTTTCCACCATAAATTCGAATTTAAAGAATAGACTTAAGAGTATAATCATGGGAATTAGTCTAAACCAAGTAGGAATCACTTACCCAAATTTGCCAGGTGAAAATCTTCCCAAAAATCGCACTTTCCCGAGCTCCCAAGTTCAAACTATGAAAAATGGTTCAAACCCTCAATTTTGAGTCTTTTATGATTCTGCCCAGTTCCTCTTCAGTGCGATCGCGGACCCCCAATCGCGATCGTGGAGTGTAACAATCACACGCCTAAAATTTCCTCTACGCGAATGCAGGGATCTGTTCGCGAACGCGTCCCTCAACCTACACAGACCTACACGATCGCGGTTGGCTTCACGTGACCGCGTAGAGATACGCTCAAACACCTGCTGTCTAAATTCTTCTACGCGAACGCAACGGTGCCCACGCGAATGCAGTGGCTAAGCTGCCCAACCTATGGGATCGCGAACCTCTTTATGCGATCGCAGAGAACAAAAATCCTGCCTGCCTCCACCTACTCTACGCGATTTCAATGAACAAAAAGTTGTTGCAAAAACATTAGAAAACCAGTAAAATACACACGACTAAAAATACTCGTTTGAGCACCCGAAACACACCCGAGGCCCCCGGGACCTCAATCAAACTTACCAACTAGTCCTAATACCTCATTCAAATTTTGTCGAGCCTTCAAAACACATCCCATAACATCAAAATCACCAATTATTCATGGATTCAAGCCTAAGAACTTATGAAATTCCAAAATCCACAACCGATGCCGAAACACGTCAAAACTAGTCCGAATGACCTCAAATTTTACACACAGGTCAGAAATGACACCACAGACCTACATCCGCTCTCAGAATTCCATTCTGAGCCCAATATAAAAGTTTCACCTATCGGCTGAAATCGTCGAAATTCTAACTTTCGGCAATTCAAGCCTAAATCTACTACAGACCTCGAAACACATTATGAACACGCTCTAACCCCGAAATCACCCAACGGAGCTAACTGAGTCTACGAAATTCCATTCCGGATCCATCTTCATACAGTTCCAACCACGATCCAATTTCTAAAGCTTAACTCACACATAAGGACTATGTGTCCAAAAATTCTCCTAAATTAACAACTAAACGTTCCGACAAGTTCCAAAAGCAGAAATAGACATGGGAAAAGTAGTTATTAGGGGATCGGGGTGCTAACTCTCAAAAAGATCGACCGAGTCGTTACATTCTCCCCCTCTTAAGAAATTCGTTCGTCCTCGAGCGAGTATAGACACATACCTGAAGTTGTGAAAAGATGAGGGTACTGACTGCGCATATCCTGCTTGGTCTCCCAAGTCGCCTCCTCGACCGACTGACCCCTCCATTGAATATTTACTGATGCAATATTCTTTGACCTGAGCTTTCTGACCTGTCTATCCGATATAGCTACTGGCTCCTCAACATATGATAAATCCTTGTCCAACTGGACTAAACTGAAATAAAAAACATGAGTCGGGTCACCATGATACTTCCGGAGCATAGAGACGTGAAATACCGGATGAACTCCTTCTAGGTTGGGAGGCAAGGCCAGCTCATAAGCAACCTCCCCAACCCGATGCAATACCTCAAAAGGGCCAATAAATCTCAGACTCAGCTTACCCTTCTTCCCGAACCTCATGACACCCTTCATAGGCGATACCCAAAGCAAAACCCGGTCACCAGCCATAAATGCCAAATTATGAACCTTCTGGTCCGCATAACTCTTCTTCCTGGACTGAGCAGTGCGAAGCCTCTCCTGAATCACCTTCACATTGTCCAGGGCATCCTGGACCAAATCTATACCTAACAATCGGGCCTCACCCGGCTCAAGCTATCCCACTGGAGACCTGCATCGTCTACCATATAAAGCCTCATATGGTGCCATCTGAATTCCGGAATGGTAACTATTATTATAATCAAACTCTACAAGTGGCAAGTATCGGTCCCATGACCCTCCAAAATCCGTCACACAGGCACAAAGCATATCCTCAAGAATCTGAATCGTGCTCTCGGACTGCCCGTCCGTGTGGGGGGTGAAAGGATGTACTCAACTCTACCTTGGTGCCTAGATCCTGCTGAACGGCTCTCCAGAACCGCGAAGTGAACTGTGTACCACTGTCTGAAATGATAGATACTCCAATATCGTGGAGGCGAACAATCTCCTTGATATAAATCTCCGCCAACCTCTCTGAGGAGTATGTAGTCAACACTGGAATGAAATGGGCTGACTTGGTCAGCCGATCCACAATAACCCAAATAGCATCGAACTTTCTCAAAGTCCGAGGAATTCCAACCACAAAGTCCATGGTGATCTGCTCCCACTTCCACTTTGGAAGCTCAATCTGCTGAGGTAACCCTCCTGGCCTCTGATGCTCATATTTGACTTGTTGACAGTTGAGTCACTTGGCCACAAACTCCACTATATACTTTTTCATCCTTATCCACCAATAGTGCTGCCTTAGATCCTGGTACATCTTCGTGGTACCCGGATGAATGGAATACCGGCTATGGGCCTCCTCAAGAATAAACTCCTGAAGCCCATCCACATTGGGCACACAAATTCGACCCTGCATCCTCATCACGCCATCATCTCCTATAGTCACATACCTGGCATCACCTCGCCGAACCCTATCCTGAAGAACCAGAAGGTGGGGATCATCATACTGGCACTCTTGAATGCGGTCATAAAGAGAAGATCGAGCCACCACACAAGCTAAAACCCGACAAGGCTCTAAAAGATTCAATCTCATGAACTGACTGGCTAAGGCCTGAACATCCAAGGCTAAGGGCCTCTCAACTTCCGGAAGATATGCCAAACTTCCCAAACTCTCCGCCCGGTGACTCAAGGCGTCAGCCACCATATTGTCCTTTCCCGAGTGGTATAATATAGTGATGTCATAGTCCTTTAGTAACTCCAACCATCTCCGCTGGTGTGAATTGAGGTCCTTCTGCCTGAACAAGTGCTAAAAACTCCAGTGATCCGTAAAAATCTCACATGGAACACCGTACAAATAATGACGCCAGCTCAAAGCGTGGACAATCACTGCTAACTCGAGTTCATGAACCGGATAATTCTTCTCATGCACCTTCAACTGTCTGGACGCGTAGTCAATCACCCTACCGTCCTGCATCAATACTACTCCAAGGACAATCCTCGAGGCATCACAATAGACAGTGTAGGAACCCGAACCTGTAGGCAACACTAATACTGGGGCCGAAATCAAAGTTGTCTTGAGCTTCTGAAAGCTCTCCTCACATTCCTCGGTCCACCTTAACGGAGCACCCTTCTGGGTCAGTCTGGTCATAGGTGCTGCAATAGATGAAAACCCCTCTACAAAGCGATGGTAGTACCCTGCCAAACCAAGGAAACTGCGGATCTCTGTAGCTAATGACGGTCTAGGCCAACTATGCACCACCTCCACTTTCTTCGGATCTACTTTGATCCCATCCAAAGACACTATGTGGCCCAATAATGCCACTGAATCAAGCCATAAATCACACTTGGAGAACTTTGCATACAATCTCTTCTCCCTCAAAGTCTGAAGCACGGTACTCAAGTGTTGCTCATGATCTTCCCGTGATCGAGAATACACCATAATGTCGTCAATAAACACAATGACGAAAAAATCAAGATAGGGATGGAAGACACTGTGCATAAAATGCATAAAAGTTGTTGGGGCATTGGTCAGCCCAAATAACATAACAAGAAACTCATAGTGGCCATATCTGGTCCTGAAGGCAGTCTTCGGGATGTCCGACTCCCGAATCTTCAGCTGATGATAGCCAGATCGCAAGTCAATCTTTGAGAATATTCTGGAACCCTGTAGCTGGTCAATAAACCATCAATGAGAGGCAAAGGATACCTCTTCTTCACTGTAACCTTGTTCAGTTGTCGATAATTAATACACATACGCATAGAGCCATCCTTTTTCTTCACAAAGAGCACTGTAGCACCCCAAGGTGATACACTGGGTCTGATGAAGCCCTTATCAAGAAACTCCTGTAAATGATCCTTTAACTCCTTCAACTCAGGAGGAGCCATCCGGTAAGGAGGAATATAAATGGGATGAGTGTCCGGCAACAAATCAATGCCGAAGTCAATATCTCTATCGGGCGGCATAACCGGAAGATCAGCTGGGAATACATCAGGAAAGTTCCTCACTACTGGGACTGACTCAACTGGAGGGGTATCAACACTGACATCTCTCACATAGTCCAAATACGCATCACACCCCTTCTCAACCATCCGTTGAACCTTAAGAAATGAAATGACCCTGCGGGGAGTATACTCTAAGGTACCTCTCCACTCTAGTGTTGGAAATCCTGACATAGCCAGCGTCACGGTCTTAGCGTGACAATCAAGAAGAGCATAATGGGGAAACCAGTCCATACCCAAGATAACATCGAAATATACCATGCTAAGTAATAATAAATCATCTCTGGTCTCAAAACCACTAAGAGAAATCAAACACGACCGATATAAGCGGTCCACAACTAGAGAGTCTCCCACAAGAGTAGATATATAAATAGGGGAACTCAAAGAATCCCGAGATATCCCCAAATGTGGAGCAAAATAAGAGGACACATATGAATACGTAGAGCCTGGATCAAATAATACTGATTCATCCCTATGACAGACAAGGACAATACCTGTGATGACTGGGTCTGAAGCAACATCCTCGGAACGGGACGGAAGAGCATAGCATCTAGCCCAGTCTCCCCCTCTAGGGCGATCTCTACCTCCCCGACCTCCACCTTAAGCTGACTGAGGAGGTGGAGTGGCAGCTGGGGTTGGAAGAATAGCCGGAGGACCCGACGGAGCACGTGGAGGCTGATAAGACTGTGGAGGTGCACCCCTCCTAGCCATGGGGAAATCTTTAATCACGTGACGAGTGTCACCATACTCCAAACAACCCCTCGGAGGACGCTGCTCCGGAGTCTAAATACTTGCGGTGCATAATAGAACTCCTGAGGTCTAGGAGGAGCTGAAATACCGCTGGCTGCTGGAAGGGCTGAATGAACAGGGCAACCCACAAAGACCCTACCATAGCGTGCTGCTGGTGCATTAGCTCCTGTAAAATAGCCAGTCTCTCGAGACCTCTTGGTCTCTCTATCCTCTCGGTCCCGGGCGAACATGCCCTCTACTCTCCTGGCAATACTCACTGCCTACTTATAAGTGATATCCATCTCCAACTCTCTGCCATACTGGTCCGAATACTAGGGTGAAGTCCCTCAATGAAGCGGCGAACCCGCTCTCTGACTATGGCAACCAAAGGCTGGTGCATGCGGAGCTAACTCACAAAAACTGACTGCATACTCCGACACAGTCATAGAACCCTGGCACAACTGCTCAAACTCTGCGCGCCAAGTATCCCTGAGGCTCTGAGGGACATACTCTCGTAAAAACATCTCTGAAAATTGAGTCCAAGTGAGTGAGGCTGCCTCGTCTGTAC
This sequence comes from Nicotiana paniculata, assembly GCA_005239505.1. Lineage (NCBI taxonomy): Eukaryota > Viridiplantae > Streptophyta > Magnoliopsida > Solanales > Solanaceae > Nicotiana > Nicotiana paniculata. The sequence continues at coordinate 13,904 of MDKI01109774.1, forward strand.
TACTCAGTTCACAGGCCCGCCACCACTGATATGCCGCTCCCCTCAGCAGGAAAGGGGTGAAAGGAACCCCACTAGTCTCCACAATGCCCATAGTGCGGAGAATACAATGACATTCCTCAAGAAATCCCAGAGCGTCATCTGAAGCTAGTCCGCTGAAAATAGGTGGGTGGTACTTCTTGTACCTCTCAAGTCTGAGCTGCTCTGCCTCAGAAGCAGCTACCCTGGTCCCATGTTATACCGGAGCCACTAGGGGCATAGGAATATACTTCGGGGACTGATCAACTTGGCCCTTCATCTAAGGAGTGCGGGCTGCGGGAATCTGTGCCCCACCCCCGACCTGAAATGTAGTGGGAGCTATCGGAAGTAGTCCAGCCTGAGTTAGAGTGATGAACATGCTCATGAACTGAGCTAAAGTCTCCTGTAAGGCTGGAGCAGCAATAAGGACCTCCTGTGTCATCTCTCCAGCTAGGGCTGCTATAGGCTCTTCTGTCGCTGCTCTCACCGGTGCTCGGGCTGCACCGCGTGGTCATCCTCTGCCTCGACCCCGTCCTCTGACGGCTCTGGTAGGGGGCTCGGGTGCTTGGTCGTCGGTCTTCCCGATACGGGTCCTCACCATCTATGGGAAAGAATTGAATAGAATTTTAGAAATTTTTGATGCCAATAACTTGCACCACAAGGAAATCAAAGAAATATGATTGTTCTTAACAGTTATATAGCCTCCTGAAGATAGATACGGACGTATCCGCACCGATCTGCGAGACCCTAATAAACCGGCTTGTGACCTGTGTCCTATGAACCTAGATGCTCTGATACCAACTTGTCACGACCCGATTTACCCTCCGAAAGGTATCGATGGCACCTATTCTCTACGACTAGGTAAGCCTAAATTTGCAGAAAGTAAATATACTAAAATAAAGACAGAAAGGAACAAAAGTAGACATAACATAGACGCTCGACATGTACAATTATAACTCCCAAAACCCGAAATATCACATTAGTCACAAGCTCTATCTCAAAATAGCTCTATCCAATGTAAGGGAATTACATGAAAATCTATCTAAGTCTGGAGTGGAAGGTAACTCAAAGGACTCTGTGGAAGCGGCAGAATTACCTTTCGGTCTCCTCGAAACAGCCGCTCGGACCCCTAGCCATGAAACTGAGTGTTGGTACCTGGATCTGCACTAAAAACATGTACAGGAAAGGGCATGCGTACACCACAATTGGTACCCATTAAGTGCCAACCCTAACCCCAGTCAAGTAGTGACGAGGTCAGGTTAGGGATCTACTGGATTTTTATAAGTAAAACAGTTTAAAATAGTACAGAGGAATATAAATTCTAAGGTAAGCAGTAGAAACAAATAATCTGAAAAGTAAAACAGCAACAAGGAGCCCTTGGCTCAGCACAAAATATCACACGGTGGAATCTTCCCGAATACATCCCGTAGTTCCAAATGTAAAGATGCGGTACAGGGGGAAATCTCCCGGAATACGTCCGTAGTCCCAATTTAAATATGCAGTACAGGGGAAAAGCTCCCAGAATACGCCCGTAGTCCCAATTTAAATATGCAGTACAAGGGGAAAGCTCCCGGAATATGTCCATAGTCCCAATTTAAATATGCAGTTTAGGGGAAAAGCTCCCGGAATATTTCCCTAGTCCCAATTTAAATTTGTAATGCGAATGAATACCGGATACGGGTTATTTAAACAGCTCAGGAAAAGAATCACAAACAAGAACAAGATAAAGACTAACTAACACGGTGCACATTGCATCAAATAGGGAATTTAGGTCAAACAGGTAGGCATGCTTCTTCCTAATCTAAACTACACAAGGAGCACATTAAACAGTGAAAAAGGAGTAAAATGATTTATGGCATGGATAGGAAAAAATAAATTAAGCAACAATGGCCTGTGTACGTACTCGTCACCTCAGGTACACGGCGCCCATATAACAAATAGTATCAAAACAACCTAAGGGGAAGTCCCTAACATAGAGTTAGGCAAGCCACTTACCTCGACTGCGCTACTCAACTCAAAACACGCTCTTGCCATGAGTACCCGACTTCGAATGGTCCAAATCTATTCAATTCAATTGCATAATGTAAATATCACTTTAAGGAATCAATATAGCTAATTAGTTCGAAGTTAATACGCGAAATTAGGAAAATTTTCCAAAAAGTCCCTCGGGCCCACGTAGAGATACTCAAATCAGATATCAAAACCCCGATCAAAACTCAAAAATTTGGCCTAGGAACTTTATCCACTTTTCCCCCAATTTCCACCATAAATTCGAATTTAAAGGATAGATTTAAGAGTATAATCATTGGAATTAGTCTAAACCAAGTAGGAATCACTTACCCAAATTGCCCACGTGAAAATCTTCCCAAAAATCGCACTTTCCCGAGCTCCTAAGTTCAAACTATGAAAAATGGTTCAAACCCTTGATTTTGGGTCTTTTATGATTCTGCCCAGTTCCTCTTCAGTGCGATCACGGACCCCCAATCGCGGAGTGTAACAAACACACACCTAAAATTTCCTCTACGCGAACACAGGGATCTGTTCGCGAATGCGTCCCTCAACCTACACAGACCTACGTGATCGCGGTTGGATTCACGTGAACGCGTAGAGATACGCTCAAACACCTGCTTCCTAAATTCTTCTACGCGAACGCAACGGTGCCCACGCGAAAGAAACGGTGCCCACGCGAACGCAGTGGCTAAGCTGCCCAACCTATGCGATCGCGAACCTCTTTATGCGATCGCAGAGAACAAAAATCCTTCCTAACTCCACCTACTCTACGGGATCGCGGATTCTCTAATGCGATCGCAATGAAGAAAAAGTTGCTTCAATAACACCAGAAAACCAGCAAAATACACAAGGCTAAAAATTCCCGTTTGAGCACCCGAAACACACCTAAGGCCCCCCGGGACCTCAACGAAACTTACCAACCAGTCCTAATACCTCATTTAGACTTAGTCGAGCCTTCAAAACACGTCCCATAACATCAAAATCACCAATTATGCATGGATTCAAGCCTAAGAACTTACGAAATTCCAAAATCCACAATCGATGCAGAAACACGTCAAAACTAGTCTGAGTGACCTCAAATTTTACACACAGGTTCATAAATAAGACCACAGACCTACAGCCTCTCTCGAAATTCCATTCCGAGCCCGATATCAAAATTTCACCTATCAGCCGAAATCGCTAAAATTCCAACTTTCGCCAATTCAAGCCTAAATCTACTACAGACCTCGAAAACACATTTCGAACACGCTCCTAACCCCGAAATCACCCAAAGGAGCTAACGGAGTCGACGAAATTCCATTCTGGATCCTTCTTCACACAGTTCCAACTACGGCCCGATTTCTAAAGCTTAAACTCACACATAAGGACTATGTGTCCAAAAACCCTTTGAAATTCACAACTAAACATTCCGATAAGTTCCACAATCAGGAATAGACATGGGAAAAGTAATTATTAGGGGATTTGGGCACAAAATCTCAAAACGACCGACCGGGTCATTACAATCAGGGTCGACCTCTATTGGTGACGGCTTGAAGAATCTTCCTTTAGCGTCACCTTGTCTTGAATATTCTAGGGCAGATTTTGACCTATACAGTTGTTCCTCCGCTAATTGAGGCCGGCCTCAGGCGGGCTAGATGAGAGGATTTAATTCATCATGGTCGAGATGATTGGACGAGTGGGCAACGTGGCCTTTCATGAGCTGCAACTTTTGGGGTTACGTTATTCCTAGATCAAAGTGACATCATATGTCATTTTGGTGCATTTTCCCGATGTATTGCATTATTTTGCGTGCGCCCATTGGTTGGATCTATCGCTTCGATAGTTGTGCTAAGTAATTATGACCTAATTTCTCGATTTCGATGCCTGAGCTCTTATAAATAGGGATGTGAAGACACACACTCAAGTTTTATAGATTTCCCATATCGAAACCTTGTGTCTTCTTCTCCTTATTCCATTGTTGTGCATCTTTATTCCCTGCCCTAGCGATCCCTGTTGTTCTTAACTCCTCGTTACTTTGACTATCTTCACTTTTATTAGAACTATGTCTAACGTATTTTCTGGTCCCAACAAGTAAAGTTACCTGGTTCCTTTAGTGATGGTTTTCCCTCCTTATGCGGAGGGCGCCTCTGCTGCCGTTGAGGATGAGAGCTTCCCTACGGTGGAGGATATAGTTCCTCGTGGTGAGAAAGTCAAATATGATTTTACAAAGGCACCTAAAGCTGACACCGAATCTCCGAGTCGCCAATAAAGAAGGCTGATTTATTAGAGCTTAGGGCTAAATTCAGCATTCCCGCTTGCATCGAGTTGATCCCTGTCGGGCGGGATGTGGTAAAACTCCACCGCCTTGGGTACTGTGCATTTTACGCTTACCCTTTTCATGTCGGCTACACTCTTCCCCTTTTTCCATTGGCTGAGGAGTCTTGTAATTTCTATGGTATTTTCCCGGATCAGCTCACATCGTATATCTATAAGCTCATTAGGATGCTTACTAAGTTTGCGGAGCTGGCCGGGGTCGAAATCACTTTTCGACATCTGACGCATTTATTCGCCCCTCGTTTCTATCGGGGGACGATGCTGAACCTTCGACACCAAGGGGGTAAGTGACTGGTGGTGACTATGGATGGTAAGGCTAGCTGCCAGTTCTTGCACTACTTCTTCTTTGTCAAAACTGAGGAAGTGGTGGCCAACGCAGACGGCTTCCCTAAAAATTGGAACTATACTCGTAAGCGTCTAAATTTTTTGTGTTGAGGCATTTGGTTTACTTTGCTTAGTATCGGGTTATGATCTCTTACTCCTTTCCTATTCAACCAAGACTTCGCCCCTTCCTTTGGTCGGAGACATTTCTGGTTGGTTCGGCCAGCTCCTCCCTCACATCGCGGGGATTCGTGAGTGGACGGGCTTTCTCAAATCATTTGGGCCTGCTCCTTCCTTGACCGTTGAGTTTCTTTTCTTTGGCTTCTTGGTTACTCACCTTTTGGGTTCACTATGGCTGACCTTTTCTTTTGTGCTTCCCTCAAATCTAGTCGGGGGGCCTTCGAAGAGGCCGAGAGTTCCTCCACCTGCATTTCGTAAGAGGAAAACTTCTACCTCTTCGGCTTCTATCCCTTATACGACGACGGCTGAGCCTCCTCACTCCTCGGCTCCACCTGTCGCTGCTTTAGCATCAATTTCTTCTCTATCTGCGAATATTTTAGCAGCAGAACCTTCGGTTTTCACTTTGTACCATTTTATGGATGAAAATGAGGAATTGTTGCCAAGTGACAGGAGTTTGGTGTCTCATAAGAGGAGGTCAGTGGACGTTAGCGATGGGGTTTCTCGGGCTGTGAACTCTATGATGGATGATTTTCTCCTTCATGAGACGGTGACCATTGTCCTTGAAGATGATGTCGAGTTGGCGTATGAGGTTCTGAGATCGGTGGAGGCTGACGAAGGTGTGTCTCGCCCTTCTGTGATAATGGAAGCTGAATGGCCGGCTGCAACGGCTTCTGATTCTTTGCGGCAAGAGGGGCCGTCGAATTCACATCCAACTGGTCACACTGCCTTGTTGGATGATGGGAGAGATAAAGGCGTTTTTGAAGATGGTTATGAAACTGGCTCAGACATTTACCCGCTGAACTGAGGATAATGAAGGAGGGGTTTACCCAACTTGAGGTGAGGTTAGAGGGGTCTACGAGGACCATTGCAATCCCCATGGATCGTGATCTGTTGAAAAATACGGAGAATGTAGCCCCTTCCCTTGGCCCTCTTTGCTCCGAAAAGAAAGGTGAAACCCTCAAAGAGATGGACGATGCCACTTTGTCGAGGAGCATATCCGGCTTCGCTCTCAGGGTGAGTATTTTAGGACTTTGTCTTTCTCTGACCTCGAATGTTCCATTGACTTGGTTTACCAAAAGGAGGGAGTCGCACTTGACTTCGATCAACTCTGTCCTCAAGCTCTTGGCTAGTTTAAGGTCTGCAATCATGGCCTCATATTCGACCTCATTATTAGTCAGTTTCACAGTCTTAATAGATTGTCTAATTATATTACCTATTGGTGGCTTTAGTGCGATGACAAGTCTGGACCCTTTTGCGTTTGAGGCGCCATCCTTGAAGAGGATCCAGATTCCCGAAGAAGTTCCTGAGTTAACCAATAACTCTCTTTCGACCTCGGGTATTAGGGACGGTGTAAAGTTGGCCACAAACTCTGCAAAAATTTGGGACTTAATGGTGGTCTGAGGTCGATACTCAATATCGTACCCACTTATTTCCACGGTCCATTTAGACAATTGACTTATGCATAACATTTTTCAACGGGTAAGTAGTTACGATACATATTGGGTGACATTGGAATTACTATTTTAGCTTCCTAAAGGCGCTTAGCAAAGAAAGCGCAACTTTTTCCAAGCGAGGGTATTTAGTTTTGCTCACCTAAGGTCCTACTAACATAATAAATTGGAAAGTGCGTATCTTGCTCTTCCGAGTATCTTGCTCTTCCCGAACTAGGACTCCACTTACTCCTATCTCCGAGACCACTAATTACAAGTACAATTGTTCGTCTGTCTTCAGTGTGTGAAGTAGGGGTGGGCTCGATAAATACCTCTGGAGTTCCTCCAAAGCTCGTCGGCATTCCGGGGTCCACGAAAAGTTGTTCTTCTTCTTCAACAATGTGAAAAACCGGTGGCTCTTGTCGGACGACCTCAAGATAAATCGCCCCAAGGCGGCTATTCGCCCGGTTAACCTTTGCACGACCTTTATGTTGTCCATGACCGTGATATCTTCGATGGCTTATATCTTATCAGGATTGATCTTGATTCCCCGATTGGATACCATGAATCCGAGGAACTTACCCATCCTAACTCCAAACACACATTTTTCTTGGTTCGGCTTCATATTGTACTGCTTCAGTATGTTTTCCTGCAAATATTTTAAATGGTCCTCTGCTCGCAGGGACATAACTAACATGTATTCAATGTAAACTTCCATTATTTTCCTATTTGTTTCTCAAACATCCGATTTACTAGGCGTTGGTAAGTAGCACCGGTATTTTTTTAATCCAAACAGCATTACATTATAACAGTATGTGCCATATTTAGGGGTGAAGGAAGTTTTTTCTTGATCACCCGGGTCCATCCGAATTTGGTTGTGCTCGGAATAGGCGTCAAGAAAACTGAGGATCTCGTGGACGGCCGTGGCATCGATTATACGGTCAATGTTGGGCAAAGGTAAAGAGTCTTTAGGGCATGCCTTATCCAAATCTTTGTAGTCTACACACATTATTAATTTGTTCCCTTTTTGTAGGGACTACCACTACGTTTTCTAACCAATCCGAGTATTTGACCTCCCGAATAGACCCTATTTTAAGAAGTTTAGATACCTCATCCCTGATGAAAGCATGCTTGATTTCGGAATGGGGTCTCCTCTTTTGTTTAACCAGATGAAACTTTGGGTCCAGGCTCAACTTGTGAGTGGTTATCTCCGGTGGGATACCTTTCATATCGAAGCGGGACCAAGCGAAACAACCTTTATTAATTATAAGAAATAAATGAGTTTTTTCCTAATCTTTGAACTTTGCCCCGTGCCCAGGTATACCTTTCGATCGGGCAAGCTTTCTCGCAATATGACTTGTTCCAGTTCCTCGACTGTTGATTTGGTGACGTCGGAATCATCGGGGCTATAAAAGATCTGGAAATCCCATAATCATCATCCTTGACTTCTTTTTGTTTGTCCGAATTTGCCGAAGATGGTATCAGTGACTGCTATTTGTCCCCTTTTTTGACCATACGGTTTGGTCCCTTCGATGTTGAAATTGTAGATGCCAGTATCACCTCTTCGACCGCGAACATCTCCTTTTCAGCCGATTGTTCACCTTAGATTGTTTTAACTCCCGTAGGTGTTGGGAATTTCAATGCTCGGTGCAGTGTCGAAGGCACCACCATTATGTTGTGGATCCATGGCTTTCTGAATAGAGTGTTTATCTCATTTCCCCTTCGATCACATAAAATTTAGTCTCCTGGATGGTCATGACGGCGTTCATGGGTAATGTTATTTTGCCTTTAGTGGTCTCACACACCATGTTGAATCTGTTTAGAACTCGAACTGAAGGCACAATTTGATCTTGTAAACCGAGCTGCTCCACGACCCTTGATCGAATGTTTTCGGCCGAGCTACCTGGATCAATTAACACACGTTTAACCCTAATTATATTTACGAGTACAGATATTACCAGTGCATCATTGTGGGATTGCACGATGCCTTCCACATCCTCATCGTTGAAAGATAAAGTTCCTTTCGGTAAGTAGTCTCGAGTTCATTTTTCCCTAGTGATGGATACTTTGGTGCGTTTCAACATCGGCCCCTGTGGGATAGCAACCCTGCCGATGATCATGTTGATAACGTGTTGAGGTTCTTCTTGTTCTGCCTATTTTTTCGAATCTCTGTTCCTGAAATAATTCTTGTCTCAGTCGCTCAATTATTCTCGAAGGTGCCCATTGTTGAATAGACGAGCTACTTCCTCTCTTATCTGTCGACAATCTTCTGTTATGTGATCATGAGTGCATCGATATTTGCACATCTGGTTGGGATCCCTTTGGGTTGGATCGGGCTATAGAGGTTGAGGCTATATGGTATTTTTTGTGCGCCCAATAGCTGATACAATGGCGACAACATCGACATTAAAGTTGTATTCCGATAGCCTTGGTGCGTCTTTAGTCCCGATGGACCTGTCGAAGCCATTTTTGGTCATAAGTCCCCGACTGCTTTGACCTCGTTCATTCCTCCTTTCGTTTCTCATGGAGTTTTGCTCGGACCCGCTGCTTCTCCGATCTCTGTTATATGGCTGATACCGATCCATGTTTGACCTTGGTTCACGATCGATATCTCTCTTGACTATGTCGAGGGTTCTGACGGGATAAACAGACCCCAAAGGGCCCCCCGAGTTAATCATCTTGGAATCTGATTTTTGATTGATACCAATTATGCACGTCAGCCCATATAACAGCCGGGAATTCTATTAAGCTTTACTTTATCTACAGTCAAGCCACCGAGCTTCGAATATTAAGTCCCTGAGTGAAAGCTTGAAAAGCCCAATCATCAGCGACTGGTGGCAGATCCATTTGTTCCATTTGAAACTGGGACACGAACTCTCTGAGCATCTCGTTATCCTTCTTTTGACTTTGAAAAGGTCCGATTTCTTAGTCTCGACCTTGATGGAACCTGCGTGTACTTTTACGAAAGAATCTACAAGTATAGCAAATGAGTCAATAGAATTAGGAGGTAAGTTGTGATACCATATCATAGCTCCCTATGATAGGTTATCCCAAAATTTTTTCAACAGAACAGACTCCATCTCATCGTACTCCAGGTCGTTTCCTTTGATAGCACATGCATAAGAGGTTACATGCTCTTTTTGGTCGGTCGTTCCATTGTACTTGGGTATTTTGGGCATACAGAACTTCTTGGGGATCGGTTTTGGAGCCGCACTTAGAGGAAAATATTTTTGCACGAACTTCTTGGAATACAGGCCCTTCATTATCGGAGGTGCTCCTGGGATTTGGTCTACCCTGGAATTGTAGGTTTCCACCTTTTTGTCGTTAGCCTCAATTTCCTTCTCCCCAGATTCTATTCGTTTTGTCAGCTCCTCGAGCATCTTTATGATCTCGGGGTTAGCTTCCCGGGGTAGATCGGGCTCAACCCTGCTTGGTGCATGGCTTTGGTTCTATAACTGAGCTATTATTGCCTGTTGGCCTGCAACATTTTGAAGATCACCCGTAGACTGATCTCATCCCCTTCAACGTTCTGTGTGTTTCGAGTTACTGACCGAGCTCCACCACGAACGCTATTTTCAGGGTCGGCAAGAAAATTTGCATCGATAGCCACAGGTGAACAACGTCAATCAGATCTCCGATCGGAATTCCAGCGGGATCAGCAAGTGGTGTCTCGTTACCGGGCGCTATGTTGTTATTTTCACCTTGGTGACCGGACCCGCTGTCAACATGCAGAGGTGATGATTGAGAGTTTGATATTTTTGTATTTTAGCTTGGAATCAAAGACACTTCAAAGAGCAAATGTAAAGCAGTGTGTGTTATGGAGATTTGAATCAAATAACCACTATTATCCTTAGCCCCACGGTGGACACCAAACTGTTTACCCTCAAAATCGGATAATAATTGAATTTATATGTGATTTTAAGGATACGCGATCTCACTTACAAAATGAGAAATCAGATTAAAATTAAAATTAATGATAAAAAAGGTAAATGCAAACCACATAAGTTGAAAAATCTTGGCCTTGAAGGTTGATCACCCTTGAGTCAAAATGCTACAATCGGTGCCTGAATAGTATAATGAGATAATAACTAGAAATAACAGTTTATTGCTTTGGGATGCGTGTTACAATGTACTTTACAAATAATCAGACCCCTTTTATATAGTAGAGGATCCCTACTTTAAGTACAATTCTATATAAGGTAAAAAATCTCATGATTTGTTAATTAATCGGTTTCATTGAAACGTGCGGAGAGTCCTTCCGTGATATCAGACCGATCACGAATATTTTGGCCTTCCGTTATTTTGGTTCTATGATGTTTTCTCGAGCTAATTCTGAGTCAAAGTCAGTTCCGGAGTCACGGACTAGATAATCTTGAAGATGCATCTTCTAACCTCGTGCCTAGGTTCGACGGAATGCAAGGTCGATCTTCAATCCATTATGTTTTATCCCCGATCTGTCACATAATAGCTGAGCTCGGTTTCTACCGCATACACTAATTGATGTGATGATTACACAAATCTCAATCTTCTGCAAACACAGAAACTAAGTTAAGCCCGTTTTTAACCCAATAAAGAACTGCTGGAAAGGAAAATGTGTTCTCTTCTGACTTAACATTTCATGCTTATGTCCCATTTTCAAGTTTCTTGATTATTTATATATTTATTCTTGAAATAACTAGTGCCAAAAAAGTAAAAAACCATGGAAGTCCGCTTTTTCTAATCATGCACATACTGCTTCGTCTTATTTGGTTCATTTGGCCAACAGATGATGGCACACTGAAAAGGCTTATCAGTGTTACAAGCGCATGCCAAAATTCTGTACCTAAATTAACATATCAAGGCAGGATAATATCCTGGTGATCCCAACCTCAACTTTTGACTTATTATTTGTAGAAGAAATAAATAAATGGTAAAAGATTAAACGCATAATATATATGATTATTTACTCGCATTAAATATTTACATCAAATCAATAAAAGTATAATATGTGTTTGCAAAGAGTTCTATAACTTAATTATAGTTACTTAAATTTAATTGGTTTGATTTAAACTTCATATACGAATAAATATTATTCGAACTAAAGTTCGATTAGAATTCTTCTCCTTCTTTATATTGGGAAAACGATATGATTTTAGAGGCGGATTCGGGCTTTAAACTTTATGGGTTCAATTTTTAAGATTTTTAGTATTGAGCCCGTTATTTTTTTAAGTTATGAATTCATGTATACTATTTATTACAATTTCAGCGAAGTTTTATACATAAATTTAAAGTTATGAATTCAATTAAATTCGTACTTACCGTGATACATCCACCCCTGGACACAATCATTGATACTTGCCAAATATATATATAAAGTTTACTGGAAAGTGTACTCATTTTTTCGAAAGTGAACATTCTTTGTCCTTTCCTCTCAGGCAGAGAAAAGGGTGTTTAAGTATTTCCGCATGGAATATCAAGACTGTGATACAATGGATATGATCTATAAATTCTTAACCAGAGGTTACGGGTTCTAAGCTTCTAGCTTTATGAATGATAAAAATTTAGATTGAAAATATTTCCCCTTTAATGAACCTTACACGACGTAAATCCGGGAGCTGAGTGTACTCCAGAGGAAAACAACAAAAGGTATTTTTCAAGGCGGATGTGCTGGTATAATTCAGTTTTATGCTGCCAAGGTCATTATTGTCAACTAAAGTTCAATAACTGTTGTAATTAATTAGACAAAAAGTGTTTTGACTAAATAAGAGGTGGTGACCATGTTCTTTAGGTATATAAGATGACGTGGAGTTTAACAATGATTTAGTTTTAAGCAGTATTTTCAGATTAATAGTTGGCAGGTCAGTTCAGTATTTGTAGCTTTTCACTAATTTCTTACTTGGTTCCTTTTAAGGATTTCTAGCTTATTATTTTTATTATCCTATTACTCTCATTATTTTTATTTGTAGAATGACTAAAAACTTTAAGCGACTTCAAGAATTCTACATGTAAAAGTGCCAGTACTACAGGTTTATAATTATTACTTCCAAAAATTCTATTTTTTGTACACTGTTAGAAATGCAATGCACAACTTTTTCTTCCTAAAATGCCACAAACTGCTGAAATTATCCCTAACATCTTATGATAAGAAGAGGCCAATGACACTACGTCAAATACGTTACAAGATTTTAATTTTATAAGTGTGTCATTGATAATCATTTCCAATGATTGGAATTACCTTAATTTTAGGTACAGAAATCATAGTATAAGAGAAGCATCTTCTGTTCTAAGTATGATTTCCAACTCATTCATTGCACCAAATCTTGGCGTCGGATTATCGATTCTTTCTTCGTTCAATGATCATCTTGTAATCAGTTTACAGTTTTTCATCCGCAATGAATTTTGTATTAGTGGAAAAAGGCATGACACATAGACTATCATTAAGGTGACATGAAATGGTACGTGGACCATCAATGTAGCAGCGACAAGTGGTATTCTTAATTAAACGAGTTAAAAAATACAAGAAGGCATGGGAGAAATATTCTCGGGGTTACACTGAGAAGAGAACAATACCTGACAGCTGTAAATGGAGAAACAAAAGCGGAATAGATAAAGACCATTAGGAGTGGAAGATGCATAAACCTGTTATAAATAAGGAAGAGAAATTGATATTTAATTACGGTTTCGGGAAATCCTCAGCCATAAATACTTTTGTTACTTCATATATTGCAACGGGTAACCAAGGAAATTAATGCCATTAACGAGTCCGAATTAAGTAAGGAAACCGTTATAGTCGTATACTCCTATATAAGGACTTAGACCTCGTTTGTGATGACATCTGATTTTTTATTGAAATTTATGCAATCATTCTTTACTTTATTCACAAGGTTCTAACCACAATGTTGGGAGCGATTACCAATCTATTTCGTATTTTCTTTGTCAATTATTTTCATTATTATCTTTATTCTTTAAATTATTGGGAAAGTGAAACAAATCTTGGTTATCAGTAACCCGATTTCTTCTTGATATTGACTTTGACCGAAAAATTTATTAGACAAATTGGTTCCGCAACCGGAGATTTGATAATCTGTTCATTTCCAAACTTCATTTTTAACGACCAAATATGTCAACCACTAACAAGAACAACCAGTTGAGCCAACAAGGTGGAACTCCACCACATCACACACCTACGGTATCCCCTCAGCAATCACGTGAAAGTTCACCTGAAAGGTCTTCTTAGCGCACTTGTTTAGCGCGAAAATGGTAATTACAATTATATTTGATTTTGTGGTTCTAAAAACAAGTGATCTATTTTAATACTAGTTGTTTAGGCAATAGATGCTAAGTGAGAAGTAAGAAATGAGATAAGAGCAAAGGGTAATGGAGTTATGCAAACCGAGCAGTTAAGAGACGGGGTCTCGAGCTGGGTCGAAATAAGGCCTCGAGGTCGAGCTCGCGGGTTTGACAGAGGGTGGTCGAAGGAGATATAACAATATTGAAGGCCTCGAAGACGACCTTTTTATGATCAATAGTGAGCAATAAATGAAGAACAATTAATGAACACAATAAATGAAAGACAATAAATCAATGGAACAAATGTAGAGAATGGTTTAGTTAGAGAGCAGAGAATATTCTTGTTCTTGTATTGAATATCACGTGTCTTGGAAACTGACAAGGGTTCCCTTTATATAATAGGGAGAATCCCAACATAGTACATGAGCAATTATTACAAAGAGAAATGGTTGGTACATCCATTTAATGCCTTGGTACGGGCTTGTACTACTTTTGCGGACTTGGTCAACTTTAACCACGTGTCCTTTGGAAATTTTCTGCTTTTTCATGATGGTCTTCGATTTACACCGCTTTGATGTCGAGCGTGGAGAATCCTCGACATACCTCCTCCATGCCCAAACTCGAACTACTTCGATCTTTCTGAGCGTCGTAATGATCATAAAATCGGGCTCTCCGATTTTAGCTGTATACAGATAGTCCCTACATTTCTTAGAATGAAGTGATAAGAAACGGTCTTGAACTCTTGCCTCTTCGATATCCCTACTATGACGTCAATCTCATCAGAACATTAAATGGCGTATAAAGGCTGCGCAGAGGTTGCTGTCAGCACGATTCTCGAGAAGCCCACGAACCGCTATTGGTTCGACCTTTCCGCTTTAACATGCCCAAATGGATTCTATAAATACTTCAATCGTTTTCCTTTTCATAACTTTACAACATCTTCAAGCTTCAAAATTTTACTAACTGTTTTCTACTTTCCCTCTTTCTGCGCTTGCTTCTTCATCTTCTTTCTTCAAAACTCAGTTGCAATTATGGAAAAAACCTCAAAAACGGTACCTCAAAAAGAGGGAACCACTTATTCCTCACACCCGTGTAAGGGCAAATCAAAAACTCCTCCTAGCATCGAGCAGTGCATCCCTGGTCCCTTCGACACTGTCTCCGATTTTACCATTGAAAACCCCCCTTCTACACCGGGCCGATGCAAGCCCATGTCTCGGTATATAAGTGTAGTGACCGATACTGAGAGGGTAAAACTAGACTGCCGTTGGGGGGAGGCGGCCCAAGTAGAAATACCTACAGCTGAAGAAAGCATAGTCACACATAAGGCTGTCTTTCTCAGCGTATATACATACCTTTTCACTTTAGGCCCCATAGATTCTTCTTCCCCACCGATTAACCCGGTGATTCTTTCTGGAGGATTGTATATATGATTCAATAGATTTCCAATATTGTCGAGGGGATGACTTTCACCCTCGATCACTTGATCAGACTATATAGCCCTCGTCTCTTCCGAGGGGGTTTAATTAAACTACACCGTCGATCTGCCAAGGCGTTCTTTGCCTGCATCGACGAGGATAAAGATCAGGGATGGATGAGCCGATTCATTAGAGTCAGGACCTCAGACATCATCCCCGCTGATAGAATGCCGTTCCCGGAGGAATGGAACATGAAGAGTAAGTATCCCCATATTGATTATGTTTTACCGCCTCTTTTTCTTCTACCGATCTGAATTCCTTTTCTTTTGATTGTGTAGCCATCGTTTGATTCCCCGGAGCGGTCCAGGACCTTCCGGGATGGATCAAACTTTTGGACTCTGCTTCCCATACAGCAAGCGCATCTGGCGCGAGTTGGTCAAAACGCGGTGGCAGGCCAAGAACCACGGTATGCCTTTATTGTTGTCATTTCCTTATTCTTGGTAAGTATTCTCTATGGCGGTGAGTTTGATACTTCATGCCTGTGCAGGCCTTGGGGAAGGCGTGTCAATGAGACCGCCTCCTCCTAGTGAGGAGGAGGCTTCGAAAGCCGCCAATGATAAGAAAAGGAACAAGGAGACATATTGAAGGCCTCGAAACGGCTTTTTTATGATCAATAATGAGCAATAAATGAAGAACAATTAATTAACACAATAAATGAAAGGCAATAAATCAATGGAACAAATATAGAGAATGTTTTAGTTAGAGAGCAGAGAATGTTCTTGTTCTTGTATTGAATATCATGTGTATTAAAAAATTACAAGGGTTCCCTTTATAATAGGGGCAATCCCAACATAGTACATGAGCAATTATTACAAAGAGAAATGGCTGGTACAATCATTTAATGCCACAGTACAGGCTTGTACTACTTTTGCGGACGTGGTCAGCTTTAACCACGTGCCCTGTGGGAATTTTTCGCTTTTTCATGATGTTCTTCAATTTACACCGCCTCGATGTCGAGCGTGGAGAATCCTCGACATGCCTCCTCGATGCCAAAACTCAAACTGCTTTGAGCCTTCTGAGTGCCGTAATGTAACGACCCAGTCCTTCGTTACGTATAAACCTGCATTATAATCGCTGTTATTGACCTGTCATATGTTGGTTATTCTATTATTAATGTGTTAGAGTCGATAGGATTGAAATCAGAATGATTAAATGAGAATTCAGTAACTTAGTCTTTAAAGGATATCCTTATAATGTGAAAAGTCAACTGAGAGTTGACTTATTGGGAAACGACCTCGGAATGCGGATTTTATGGCTCAGATAGTTTCGTTAGGTGATTTGGGACTTAGGAGTGTGTTTGGAATATTTTTGTGATGTCCGGTGTAGAATTAGGCTTGAATTGGCGAAAGTTAGTTTTTGGCGATTTACGGTCGGCAGTGGAAAATCTATCGGGGTAGAAATGGAATTTCGATAGTTGGAACAGGTTCGTAATGTCATTTTGGATATGTCTGCCAAATTTCAGGTTAATTGGAGTGGTTTTGGGTAGTTTCGGCATTGTTGGAGGATTTAGAAATTTCAAAGTTCTTAGGGTTGAATTTGATGGGATTTTAGTGTTTTGATGTTATTTTTAGTGTTTCGGGAATGCAAATAAGTTTGAATGATCATATATGAGGTATTGGTATGTTTGGTTGGGGTCCAGAGGGGCTCGAGATGGTTTCAGATGGTCAACGGGGAGTTTGGAATGATTTTGTCACTGCTGAGGTTCTGTTACTGGTGTTTTTGCACCTGCGGATGGGGAGTCGCAGGTGCAGTCCCACAGGAGAAGACGTGGCACCACAGGTGCGGAAGGTGGCCAAGTGAGGGGATTTCCGTAGGTGCGAGGTAATTGCCGCACCTGCGAGGCCGCAGGTGCGGGAGGTCAATCGCAGGTGCGGGATTTGAGGCCCTTAGGATTTTTCCGCAGGTGCGCACCTGGGATCTGTAGGTGCGGGTAAGTGGTAACAGGTGCGGACCCACTGGACAGAAGGTATAAAAACTTGCCTTCGCGAGTTTTAGCCATTTTCTCAATATTTCATCCGGGTTTGAAGCTTTTGAAAGGGTTTTGAAGAGGGGATTCGATAGTTCTTCACCAAGGTAAGATTTTTGGACTCTAAACTCATTTATATGTGATTAAAAGTCAGATTTATGGTAGAAATTATGGAAAAATTAGTGTAAATTGGGTGATTAGGGCTTGGGATTGAGAATCCTTAAAATGGTGATTTGAGGGGTCATTTGGACTCTGAATTTAGTGTTCTTTATATGTACGGACTCGTGATATGATGAAGAACAATTTGGTATAAAAATTTCTGAATTTCGGGACGTGGGCCCGGGGGTCGGGCTTTGACCAATTTCGGGATTTTTGAGTATTTTTCATACATTTCGATTGGGATTAGTTCCTTAGCATATTATAATGATACACATCTGATTGTTGGTTGATTTGGAGCACTCGGGGACCTAATTTACAGGCAAGGGTACTACGGAGTAGTGTATTTGTCAGTTTTGAGGTAAGTAACGCTTCCAAACATGGAACTGAGGGTTCGAAACCCCAAACTATTTGATATTTGCTGTTAATTAAGGTGACGCACTCGCCAAGTGACGGGCATGCGGGCGTTTACCAAATAATTGTAGTCTGGCTCATCCCATGGCGCTGTCTACTGGTTATCTCATATTTATATTCTACTGTGAAGGTGGTAATTACCTTGAACGAAATAGAAATCATGCTAAGTGTAAAAGTTAAGGCTTCACGCCGATGTGTTTAGACCGGAATGGTCAATTATTGTTGTCTCTATATGTGGTTATTGATTTTATGTACTCCGTCCTGTTATAGTATATGTTTCATGCCTCAGTCTCGTAAGTTTCTAGTTTATTTTATATTATCATTGATTTGAGCTGATTTTCATATGTTAGAGCATTGTAAGTGAGACTGGAAGGTACTGACTGAGTGAGGCTTGAATCCTGGTTTTGAGACACTTATGAGGTTGGACTGTACACAGCAGCGATCCTGAAATCATGCCTTCGTTGGCTTGATATAGCGCTTGGGCTGAAAGGAGCCCCTCCGGAGTCTATACACCCCCAGTGAGCGCACAAATATTGAGGGATGGATTTCCCTGGGATGGATTTGTCCGAGTATTCTGTTCCGGAGATTATCATGTTTCGGAGATGGATTTCTCTGTGGAGGCTGGATCGGCTTTTTTTCCCTCAGTACTTGGTGACTGTGTCACTTGTGTTTATGTAATATCCGGGATGTACTTCCCTGGGCCGGAAGGCCGTATTCTGGTACTGAGTGGACCACCTTATGAGAGAGTGATTACTGAGTATACATCATTCTTGGTTCTATACGCATTCATGCTAGTATGCAGAGTTACAACCATATCTTGATGCATTGTGTTTATTTCCTCATATATTTCTGTCATGTCCAATTTATATACTGTTGTTTGAATTCTCGGAGGTTTAGTCCATCACTACCTCTCAGTCCGTAGTTTGGTTTCGTTACTACTGAGTTGGTGTACTCACGTTACCCCCTACACCTTGTGTGCAGATACAGGTACAACGAAATTTAGCTTGGGTCACCGAGCATAGCAGTTTCATTAGAGTTGACGAGGTAGCAGCTGGCGACCGTGATCTCGTCTTCTCTTTCCTTTCTACCTGTCGTATTTGTTTTCAGACTATGCTAGTCATTTCTTTTGGTTGTATTAAGTATTAGCAGCTCATGACTATGTGGCACTGGATCGGGGGTTAGTAGGATTTGGTCTTTTGATTTCATAAACTGGTTTTCCCAAAAATATTGGATTTATTATTATTGTTATTGATTTCAGACTTGTTAAAAAGGGCGTTATATGGGAAATTGTATTTAGTTAGATAAAATGGGTGGCTTGTCTGGTTCCACGGCAGGCGCCATCACGACTCCGGAAATGGTTCGTGACACATAATGATCATAAAATCGGGCTCTCCGATTTTAGCCGTATACAACACTAATGATCAGCATGGAGACGAACAAATCGTGGAGCAGGATGCCTTAGAGCAATTGATTGCAGAACAAGCGAACAATGCACTATAGGCTTTTGTCAGAGGATTACCCAACACAACGCGAAATCCTCCACCAGTTATACGACAACTTTGGAGAACCCGCGTTCGGGGCTTGATAACTCTGGAAGTGGAAAAATTCCCAATGAATCTCGTGATAGAGGTTCTTGTACACCAAATAATTCTAGTTTACAAGTTTAGTGCTAACTTTGCAGAAACAACTGAAAGAGCAAAACGAGCGTATAGAGAAAATACCTGGCGTGCCTCCTGTGATCAAAGGTGTGGATATTGATAAGTACTCCCAACAACCCTGGAAGCCAAGTGTAGCACCTTTGCCAATTCCCAAAAAGTTTAAAATGCGTGATATTCCCAAATATAATTGTCACGACCCAAACCGAAGGGTCACGAAGGACACCCGCTATCTTACTCAACCGAGTACCGACGTAACATATCTTCCTTATCGTACTATCATTGTTAACTGGTCCAACATGGATACAACTCGCAATGTATAACTATAAGTGGGAAAGCACTGTACACATTGAACTATCTTTCTTAAACATGAATACATATGGGCCATCAAGGCATCTGACATACTGTAGAAAATGAGTTTCTATCTATTAAGCCACTAAGAGTATTTATATCATATGGGACAGGGTACCGACCTACCCATAACTCTGTAGCAAAATTCTGACACGATAACTCATAGACTCGGCTGCACTCCGAATAAGGTGGAGTCTTACCGATCCTTCGCTGAATGCTAACCTCGTCTACTATGAGGGCTTGTCAAACTGATTTTCTATACCTGCAGGTATGAATGCAGCGCCCCCAACAAAGGACGTCAGTACGAATAATATACCAAGTATGTAAGGCACATAAATAAGTATATAAAAGACATGAAAGAAGCATGGAGTACGTGACTCAACCTGTAAGTCTGTATAACTCTGTAAATCATGAAATACTTATAGTGTCATGCATATGAATGCCACGTCGTGCATAGGTTCATGTGTTCATAACATCACCAAGCCTCTGAGGACATCCAATCATATCATCTCGGCCACTGTGGGAAAATTATCAACGTACACCAGCTGATCAGATATGGTGCATATATAACGCCCTAACCTTTTCCATATCCCATATATATATAATATACATATATACATGTATATAACGCCATCTGGTCATGGGTCAATGCACATGTATAAATTAATGCAATGAATGAGAAGTACGTCAATAAAATATTTCGGAATGCCATAAGACCATTATGCCTTTGATTAATATCCTGAAATAAACTTTATCAACTTACGTATTTTCTGAGACCCATGAACAGATGATAGAATAATAGGACACATGGGGAATCAAGAACATAAGCATCTCTAGCATTTCTATGAATAGAGTCATTTATGGAAGTTGTGCATTTTCTCGTTTCGTTTGTATCATATGGATCATGCCAAAAAGAAAGATGGGATAGCCTTAACATACCTGAACCGATTCTCTTGAGAAAGATCGCACCGTACTCCCTTAGAATCGCAAATTTCACGCTTTATCGCATTATGAAGTTTCAAACGAGCTATTTGAGCTCCATCCGTTAGCAAACTTAGCATCCAACTTTATGGTCTAATTCTAAAGTGTCAAGCATGCCATAACTCATCATCCAAACCAAGTTATATTACCACTAAATCTCCAAGTTATGCCATAATGTGGCTGGTCTAATTTTCCAAGTTATGTTACCGCTAAAGAAACCAAAATCCAAGGAACATTTCACGTGTAAACAAGGCATGTTGTATTATGACTCATCATTCATATTGGTTCCACTTTGGCTTAGCCTAATGCCAAGTGGCAACCCCAACAAGGATCCTTATCCACTTAATCATAATTATCCCCACCATTAATTAATTATACACATAATTAAGAATTAGCCCAAATTACTTAAAATACTACTCACTTTTAACGCACATTATACACCTTACTATCATGGTTATGTGGTACCTTGTATGACATTAGTTCATAAATACCGGGTATTATAGCTCGAATCGTATTTTATCCCAAATTGTCAAACTTCGACGAAACTCATTTTCTTCGATTTGTTTACCCTCTCACCTTCAAGAATTCACTTATCCCTTGTTTGAAATAGCATAATACTTATAATGCCAAAATAATCTCATTCCCAAACTTTCGTCGATTAAGTTATGAAGAAACTTTAACGTACATAAATGCGGGATGTAACATCTCATTTATGAGCTTCCATCAATTTATTTATGGCGTCTTTCACTTACGAAAACATGGGGTGTAACATCACCCCCCCCTTTGGAACATTCGTCCTCGAATGTTGACTAATGCACTTATAATTTTCATAACTTATATCTCTTGTGAATACCTTAATACTCTCCTTGCCATTTTGGTAATTATTTTGTGAATAAATCCAAAAGTCAGGGCATTCCCCCCTTTAGGCGTCTTTCTCACACCACAACTTGTGGTCGGAATCCTTCCAATCTTGTAACTGTTGCTACCTTCTGTCATGCAGTCTGAACCACTTTTTCCTTGTATGTGCGCCTATGCGACTCTTCCCTCCAGCTTTTAGCCAATCTCTAGTCCTCACTTTGGGAACATATACAGAGCTTGAAAAGATGTCCCTTTGGGCATCTATAGGTGTACTAAAGTTCTTTGCTCGGTACTTTGTCGAAGTTACGACTATTGCTATATCTTGTTTCATAGCCCCGGTTATCCATCCGTGTGACTTTACTGCATCTAGGTAGGTCATACTATACCAGAACTCTTACCTTGGTTTTATTATTATCGAGGTCTGCTATCCAATTCCAGGTTACTCTCTCGCTTCTTATCATAGTCCAACTCCTTCAATGCTTCCTTATTATTATTCATCTAAAGGATGGAATCCTTATCTCCTCTCATACGTTGGAACTTTATCCATCTATTGTCGATTCACCTTAACGTTGACCCATAGCCTACCACTGATAACTTGATCTCTTATGTAACACTGCCGCTAGGGCTCATGTCTCATCGAGGACATCTTGTGTAATTAGACTGATCCACCTAGGGGCAATACTATATTTCCATAACCGTATGCCATAGCATCCCATGTGATTCACCTACGTGGGTATTTTAATCCTGTACAATTCTTGAAATCCCCTTCTTTTTCTTTCTTCTTCAAATCATAACTCAATCGAAGGCCCAAAAAGATGTCATCATTTATCTATCACAATTATACCCTCATTCTACTATCAGGGAAGCATTGTATCTCTTCTAAATGCTATTAGTCTTAGACTCCTTTGAGTTCATTCATGCTATAATGAACTTTCTACAACTCAGAGAAACCATTATCTCTCTTATTTTCATGGGCTTAATCCTGAGGACTTATCTATTCTCGTCACCTTCTCACTCGCCCTTTCTTATCCTTACTCATGTCTTCGTAAAACCTTGTCGCTTTACCATACTTTAGCTTGGGACCTACACATATCTGTATATATTATTTGTAACCTTCCTTTAACTTGCTTGAACCATAGATTTCCTTGTGTTATTCTGGAACCTCAAGCGAGACATCACATAGTCACTAACTCTTCTTTACTCTTTTAACAAGAACTCACGATACATAGAAACCATAAGCTGGAAAATATTCCACTAATGACACCGCTATCCTTCCTGGATACTGAATCCCGTGCTTCTAACCCTCCATCTGAAGTATGGACTATGCACAATCTTTTGCATTTGAGTATCTCATACGTTGTTCACTTTTACCTTACTTACCTTAAAATCTCACATCACATCTTCTATCTCTTTCATGACCTCCCTTCCACATAGGTATAATTCACATCCACGACTTGAAGCTCTATTACAATACTTGCACCTCTGGTGCTTACACAATCTGGTGAGAGCTTCATACTGACTTCTTATAAGGTAGGTACTTTTCTAACTGGCTTTATCATAGAGCCGTTATCAAATATGGCTACTGTACTATCTCTCTTGTGCCTATGATATTAAAAGTGATTCTACAATGTTCTCAATCATGATTTCTATAATTTTCTGGGTCCAATAATCATACTCCTGATTTACTTAGTTGATGTAACTTCTTTAGTTTCTTCTTTTCCCTGATCAACCTGTATGTAAGCTTAAGATATCTTCTGATCTGCAGCTCATGATATTAGTTATTACTTTAGCCTTTCATGGGCGCTATGGAGTACCCGCGATACCATCATCTAACAATTCAATCATTTGTCTATGTCCTCGACTCAATTCTTTCTTTTAACTTATACCGGAGTCTTCTACGGTTGTATGAATGTCAATATATATGCTGCATGGATAATACTCTGGAATCTTAAGTGCGTTCATAACGTAACTACCTCTGGATCATCGATCGAATAATTCTTTTCGTTCCATCTCAGCTTCCTTTTAACGTAAGCTAGTACTTTTCCTAGTCTTTCTGCCTCCTTGTTGCGTGCGTACTTAGCTTATCTTAGTTTCTACACATGCCAAAATTTTTGTGCAACTCACATGCTCTCGAATATTACTTTTGATTTTACTTACCGTTCAATAGCCATGGTAGGTGCCACTTTCTTATGGAGTGCATATAATGTTGTTGTTAGACTGTTGTTACAAGACCATTTTATTTTTAGGTCACTGTGCTTAGGTTGTATCCATCTTCCTTATTTCCTCAGCTAGTCTTTCATTGCAATACTTAGGGAGGTCCCTCTGGCTCTTGTAGAGCTGTAAGCTTATTACAGATCTTTTGATGTCCTTCCTTTCCTATAATTATCCGTAGTTACTTACCTTCATGCCCTTGTGCTTGTAGGGTTGCTTCTGAACTAATATTTTGACTGTCTTCAGTGGCACTCTCTTTTATTTCCGTAACACTCATACGGTACCTTTAACTACCCAACTCCTATCTGAATATTTCTCAAGGATCACGATTTCATATCCGCGAGACTGAATTCCCATGTTGGGGTTCACTATGTTTATCTTGCACAATCTATTAATTGTATGTATCCTCTTGTCTAGCCATAACTAGGCTCTTCCTGAATCAACTACTAACTGCTCGTTGGCTCATTCTCATATCAATATTCCGCGTAATCTTTCTTGGGTCATTTCCTTTTTCTTAACTTGTGTCTCGCAATGGATCCTTATCTATCAATAACATCTCGGGCAGGAACCCTTACTTCCTCTCCTTGACGTCGTGTTTTCAAAATGTTCTCAAGTTGTAGAATATCGATAGGATTTGGATAAGTGCAATCTCATCCTTTTCTCATTTTTATCGCATTCTTCCTTTACCATTCCATAGTTAGTAGAACCACTTAATTCTGACTTAATGTCACATCACTCCACATTCCCCACTTTAAAGGAGTACTACGATTTAGAGTTACGATGATCTAACTGTAGATGTTTTACCTCTTCATATTTGGCGTCTTTTCACATCATTGATGACCCTTTCTCGCCTTGAGATAATCCTTCTGCATCAAGGACAACAAATTTCCTTACTCACGAGAGTGACACTTAGCGTAATTGGCGCACATAGCCCCTTAAGCTTAACTTTGCTCACATTGCTTACTTTAGGGAAGCGTCTTCCTGAATGACCTCTAAAGGTTATTCTTCTGTCATCCATTTTATTATCGCCGAAATGCAATCTCTAAAATTCTCATCATACCGACTATTATCAAATCACTCAGTTTCTAAATCATGTTTAGTTTACCTTGTTCACCAACCCATACTGATTTGTATAACTTTGGGGTCTAACTTTTCCTTTTGGTAATCACGTTAGAGTCACGAACTTATTTCTAGAAATGAGGATATGACTTTGTGACCTATATTCTTTTGTTGTTTCAAGGCCTGTCACCTCTCGTCTTTTCCTTCTCTTGACTATAGACTCTATAATACTATCATCTTTTTGATCTACCGTTGTCATCCATGTATCACATCTTACTCATAATGCTTCATTAACTCTCTTCTTATTTCCCTGCTAACACTTCTGTCTATCAATTTATTTTGAAAACTTCAACAAGACATTCTTTTGCTTTTAGCTCCATCCACTGGATCTTCGGATTGCCTAACATTCTCTCTTTACTAGGGACATGAGCCACACTAAGATAATATTTATCCCTTCCAGGCTTCCAGTGCCTATCTTTGTAGTACTCATATCTAGCTGTACTATTTTAGAGTGCACCAGCTGGGTGTCTCGCAAGGAGATCTATCAGCACATTTGCAATATCCTTTGGAAATGTCAACTAACGCAAACAATCCATCCATAATTTTGGGTTACTCTAACCCCAGCCAGATCCTGATATCTTGTCCTCCTTTTAAACCATATCTTCTAGATCCCATATGGCATATCTGAGATGGGTGTGGCCGATTGTACATACACATGTTATTATTGAAGTTAATTCAAAAGGCTTATATTCCTCTGCCTGAATTGTATATACTGATAATCTTCATTAACTGGGCGCCCTGTACCCTTCTTCATCTTGCTTCTTTTGCTTGTTGAAACTTGTATCTATCTTCTAAATCTCTCATTACCTTTCACCATAAAAGTGGATAGATATTCTTTCCTTAAGGCTCCTTAAAGAGGCTTACACGTCTTAGAACACACATGACCTACTGAAGACCTTACATTTACTTATGATAATCATCATGAAGAATCGAGTTCCTCTGACTCAACTCTTCCATAGCCATATTTAATCTCTTACCAACTGTCTTTCTGGATGTAGGTATCGTCTTATTACGAATAAAATAGAAGTTAGGATTATGAATTCTTATAAGTGAGATCCACCACACGATTTAGAGTAAGAAGAAAGAGTGACAATCCTAAATTTCCTGTAGCCTCCTTCTTATAAGTGTGGTGCACAACACACCCATAAACAAGAGTCTACTAGACACGGCTTGTAGACTCCCTAGGATAGAACTGCTCTGATACCACTTCTGTCACGACCCAAACTGAAGTTCATGACGGACACCTGGTATCATACTCAACTGAATACCAACGTAACATATCTTTCTTATCGTACAATCATTGGTAATTGGTCCAACATGGATACAACTCACAATGTATAACTATAAATGGGAAAGCACTGTATACATTGAACTATCTTTCTTAAACATGAATACATATGGGCCATCAAGGCCTCTGACATACTGTACAAAATAAATCTGTGTCTACAAAGCCTCTAAGAGTATTTACATCACATGGGATAGGGTACCGACCTACCCATAAGTCTGTAGCAAAATTCTGGCACGATAACTCATAGACTCGGCTGCACTCCGAATGAGGTGGAGTCTTACCGATCCTTCGCTGAATGCTAACCTCGTTTACTATGAGGGCTCATCAAACTGATTTTCTATACCTACAGGCATGAATGCCGCGTCCCTAACAAAGGACGTCAATACGAATAATATACAAAGTACGTAAGGCACATAAATAAGTATATAAAAGACAGGAAGAAGCATGGAGTACATGACTCAACCTGTAAGTCTGGATAACTCTGTAAATCATGAAACACTTATAGTGTCATACATATGCATATGAATTCCATGTCGTGCATAGGTACATGTGTTCGTAACATCATCAAGCCTCTGAGGACATCCCATCATATCATCTCGGCCACTGTGGGAAAAATCATCAACGTATACTACCTGATCAGGCGGTCGTGCGTATATAACTCCATAACCGTTTCCCATATCCCATATACATATAATATACATATATACACGTATGTAACGTCATATGGTCATGGTTCAATGTACATGTATAAATAAATGCAATGCATGAAAAATACATTAATAAAATATTTCAGAATGTCATAAGACCATTATGCCTTTGATTAATATCCTGAAATAAACTTTATCAACTTACGTATTTTCTAAGACCTATGAACATATGATAGAATAATAAGACACATGGGGAATCAAGAACATACGCATCTCTAGCATTTCTATGGATAGAGTCATTTATGGAAGTTGTGCATTTGCTCGTTTCGATGGTATCGTATGGATCATGCCAAAAGGAAAGAAGGCATATCCTTAACATACCTGAACACGTTCTCTTGAGAAAGATTGCACTGTACTCCCTTAGAATCTCAAATTTCACTCTTTATTGCATTATGAAGTTTCAAACGAGCTATTTGAGCTCCATCCGTTAGCAAACTTAGCATCCAACTTACTGGTTTAATTCTAAAGTGGCAAGCATGCCATAACTCATCATCCAAACCAAGTTATATTACCACTAAATCTCCAAGTTATGTCATAATGCGGCTGGTCTAATTTTTCAAGTTATATTACCACTAAAGAAACGAAAATCCAAGGAACATTTCACGTGTAAATAAGGCATGTTGCGTCTTATGACTCATCATTCATATTGGTGCCACTTTGGCTTAGCCTAATGCCAAGTGGCAGCCCCAACAAGGATCCTTATCCACTTAATCATAATTATCCCCACCATTAATCAATTATCTTAAAATACTACTCAGTTTTAGTGCACTTATACACCTTACTATCATCGTTATGTGGTACCTTGTATGGAAGTAGTCCATAAATACCGGGTATTATAGCTCGGACCGTATTTTATCCCAAATTGTCAAACTTCGATGAAACTCATTTTCTTCGATTTGTTTACCCTCTCACCATCACGAATTTACTTATCCCTTGTTTGAAATAGCATAATACTTATAGTCCCAAAATAATCTCATTCCCGAACTTTCGTCGATTAAGTTATGAAGAAACTTTAACGTACAAAAATGCGGGATGTAACATCTCATTTATGAGCTTCCATCAATTTATTTATGGCGTCTTTCACTTACAAAAATAGGGTGTAACAATGATGGAACGACTGACCCTCGAGATCACATAATCGCGTTCACTACCGGCGTGGAAGGCAATGATTTAACGAAGCAGGAGATCGAACCAGTTTTGTTTAAAAGGTTTGGCGAAACACTCACAAAAGGAGTGTTAACATGGTATTCTCTTTTACCTGAAAATTCCATTGATTCTTTTGTTGATCTTGCAGATTCATTTACAAAATCACATTCGGGGGCTCAAGAGTTGAAAAAGGGATGGAATAAATCTTCAAGGTTAAATAAGGGAGTATAGAATTGCTCAGGGAATTCGTAGATAGATTCCAACGAGAGAGGATGATGTTGCCACGAGTACCTGATAACTAGGCAGCTATGGAATTCGTGAGCAACTTGAACGAGAAAAGTTCAGAAGCCACGAGGAGGTTGAAAGAAAGTTTACGAGAATTTCCTGCAATAACTTGGAACGATGCATACAATAGATACAGTACGAAAATGCGGATAGAAGAAGATATGGTTACACAGCCAAGGGCCGAAGAAAAACCAGGTTCAAGACGCTCAAAATCAGAGAGGAGGTCCGATAAAAATAGGTATAAGCCATACATGGGACCTGCGGGGAGAGACTCTCGATCTAAACAAGAGAATGCACGACTTGATTCAATATCAAGATAAAAAGACGCGAGTTCTTCATCCAGGTTCAAAAAGGAACGGGATGCCCGAAATAATGATTCACGTACACAAGCAAATAGGGGATTGTAGCTTTAACATTAGTACCTCCGAATTGGTGGTTGTTTTAAGAAGTATGGACGATAAGGTGTGATGGCTAAAAGAAATAAGCCCGGATCCAAACAAAGAAACCTAGATTTTGGTGCAAGTTTCATAATGAGCATGGTCATAGAACAGCAGATTGTAGGCTTTTGCAAGGAGAGGTCGAACATTTATTGAAGCAAGTCTATCTTACTGATATGTTCAGTGAGAAAGGGATACAATCATACATAAAGAACAGACAAGAAACCCCAAAGCCTCCATCACCAAAGAGAACAATCAATGTCATAACCGGAGGAGATGAGGTTAATGAAGTAACATATACAGCCGCGAAAAAACATCAAAAGTTACTGTCACTTACGAAAAGCGAGTCTGCCAAGTCTTGGATGACGACAGTATAACATTTGACGATGAAGACGCGGACGGCTTTATGATTCCTCACAATGATGCACTGGTAATATCTCTACTTGTACATGATACTAATGTAAAACGAGTTTTGATTGATCCAGGTAGCTCATTGAACATCATTTTACTAAGGGTGGTAAATGAAATTCAAGCTAATGATAAGGCATACCAAAAGCAAGGTCCTTGTCTGGGTTTGACAATTCAAGCGTTGTTACAAAGGGAAAGTTGTACTTGCCACATTCACAGAAGGGGTCATCAAAGATACAAGGTTCCAGGTGATAGACGCGGATATGACCTATAATATAATCTTGGTAAGACCATGGATTTATGATATGGATGATGTCCCATCTACATTGAATCAAGCTATCAAATTCCCTTCACTATGGGGAATCTGAAAAATCCACGGAGATCAACAAGCTTCACGAAGTATTAACTCTATGGTGATTGCAAACACAATAGCCAATGATGCTGATGCAAAATAGCAATTACAGAATTCAGTTGAGAACACTGTTTTTCGTACCTCAACCGAATACACACAAGGGCAGACTGATGTCGACTCAAGACCTGATGTACTTCAATATCCAGAGGAAAATGAGAACATTAAAACAACCACAGAAGAGCTCAAAACTGTAATACTATTTGTCTGTTGGCCAGACATAAAAGTTTACATCGGAGCAAATTTGAGCCCAAAGATGGAAGGTAAGTTAATTAAGTTTTTACGTGCTAATTCAGATTACTTTTCTTGGTTGTATTACGATATGACAGGTATACCACCAGAGATGATGACTCATAAGCTGAATGAGGATCCATTACACCAACCTGTCAAGCAAAAGAAAAGGAAGCAAGGGCCTTTCAAAAATCAAGTGATCCAGGATGAGGTATAAAAGCTTTTGAAAATTGGTCCAATACGAGAGGTGAAGTACCCTGACTGGTTAGCTAATACCGTTGTGGTTCCAAAAAGAATGGAAAATGGTGAGTTCGTGTAGATTATACTGATTTAAATAAGGCTTGTCCTACGGATTCATTTCCTTTACCGCATATAGATCAATTAATTGATTCTACCGTAGGTCATGAGTTTTTAAGTTTTTTAGATGCTTATTCAGTTTATAAAAAGATAAAAATGGACCCTCTAGATGAGGAAAAAACTTCGTTTATCTTAGACATGGGGACTTACGGTTACAAAGTCATGCCATTTGGCTTGAAAAATGTTGGAGCCACATATCAGAGATTGGTGACTTAAATGTTTCAAGAACACCTAGGAAAAACCATGAAAGTCTACATAGACGATATGTTGGTCAAGTTAACACAGGCAGGAGAAGTTTCAATATTTGTCTAAGACCTTTGAGATTCTATGCAAGTACACTATGAAGTTAAACCCGGAAAAGTGCACTTTTGGCATGGATTCAGGTATGTTTTTAGTTCTTGTTTCTAACAGAGGTATTGAAGTAAATCCCGCACATATCAAAGTTATTGAGGAAACACCAGATATACTCACGATCAAGAAAAAAGTGCAAAGATTAACAGGCGGGATAACAACTCTGGTAAGATTTATATCAAAATCACTCGAAAAAAGTTTTAAATTCTTTTCAGTATTAAAACAGAAAAATCAGTTTGAATGGATTGACGAGTGCCAACAAGTTCTGAAGGACCTAAAGACGTATCTATCGAATCCACCTCTATTATCCAAACCAAAAGACGAAGAGAGGTTGCTCATTTACCTTGATGTGTCAGAAGCAACGGTAAGCATGGTATTGGTACATGAAGATAAATGTAAACAATCTCCAATATATTATATTAGTAAGTCATTACTAGATGCTGAGACATGGTATCCTCATCTAGAAATACTTGCTTTATCTTTAACTATGGCATCAAGAAAGTTATGACCTTACTTTTAGTGTCATCCTGTTTCTGTTATAACTGCTTTCCCACTTTGGAACATAGTGCATAGACACGAATTATTAAGTAGCTTAGCAAAATGGCAATAAAACTCAGTGAATATGATATCATATATCAGCCTAGAACTGCAACAAAAGTGCAGTTGTTAGCAATTTTGTAGTGAATTTTAACATGAACCTAGCTCCTGAGAAGAAAAATAATTACAAGTGTTTACCGGAGCTAATCCGGGGTCTTGGACCCTATTTACTGACGGTTCCTCAAATGTTAAAGGAGCAGGTTTAGGTATTGTTATAATTCTACCCTCGGGTGAAGTCATAAAATAGGTAATAAAATATTAACCAATCACTAACAATGAGGCAAAGTATGAAGTTGTGATTGCAGGCTTGGAACTGGCACGAGAACTTGGTATTGAATAAATTGCGATCAAAAGTGACTCGCAACTGGTATTTAATCAAATGCAGCGGACTTTCGTGGCGAGAGATACACGAATGCAACAATACCTCAAAAAGGTACGAGAATTGCTTAGACAATTTTAGACATGGAAAGTCGTGCAAATACCAGGGTGGAAAATGCAAAAGAAGACGTGTTGGCAAATCTTTCCTCTGTCATAGATGCAACAAATGCAAAAATGTTTTTGTGGTACATTTGTTTCATTCAACACTTTATCAAACCAAGAGCGAAGTAAATTTCAATAATTTAACTTAGGATTGGAGAAACGAATTTGTGAACTTTTTGCAGTATGGTATCTTGCCTAAGGATAAGAAGAAATCCCAATTGCTACGGTTGAAAGCTGCCCAGTACTGCTTAATTCGCGAAAATTTATATCGCAAAATGTTTGGTGGACCTTTAGCATGGTGCCTCGGACCATCACAAACGGAATGTAATGAGAGAAGTACATGAGGGGCATTTTGGAAATCATGCCGGGGGAATATTGTCGGTGAAGACATTAAAAGGGGGTAGTATACTATTGGCCAAAAATGGAAGAAGAAGCAGAAAACTTTGTAGCCAGGTGTGATAAATGTCAACGATATGCCAATAACATGTATCGACCAGCGGAACTGTTGCACTATGTTTTATCACCATGGCCCTTCATGGAATGGGGGATGGACATCGTAGGCCCTTTGTATCAAGCTAAAGGAAAGGTACGATTTCTATTAACTTTAATGGGTTATTTATCAAAATGGGTTGAAGCAGGTACCCTTAAACAGATGCGAAAAAAGGAAGTGACATATTTCATTTGGAGAAATGTTATATGTCTATTTGGAGTTCCAAAGGAGATCGTCTGTAATAATGACCCACAATTCATAGGCATTAAAGTCACCTAATTCTTCCAAAGTTGGTAGATTAAACAAATTACTTCCGCACCTTATCACCCAGCGGCCAATGGACAAGCTGAGTCGATAAATAAGGTTATCATCAATAACTTAAAAAAGCGATTGGAAGAATCAAAAGGAAAATAGCCAGGAGTACTACCATGGGTGCTATGGGCTTATCGAATAACGACAAAAACTAGTACAGGTGAGACTCCATTTTCACTTGGGTACGGAATATAAGATTTGATTCGGGTGGATATAAGTGAACCAAGCACGAATTATTGCATACCACCGAAGCAACAAATGAAGAAGAGTTACGGGTAAATTTGGATTTGAAAGAAGAAAGGATAGAACCAACACTAATTCGAGTGGCGGCTCAGAAGCAGATGATTGAGGCCAATATGAGGTACTTCAAGATTGGGGACTTCGTCCTCAAAAAGGTATTCTGGTCAACAATGGGTTAGAGGAATTGCTGGAAAATGAGTATATGAGTTTGAAGCCATGGATGGTAAGGTGTTGCCATCAAATTTGAATGCAGTCCATCTGAAGAAGTATTACTTCTAAACGAGGTTAATACCCATGGTCAGGTATCATGCAAGTTCGATTTTATTTTGTTTATTGGAATTTTACTAACCATTTTAGATGATAGGCAAAGAGCTGGCCCATACCAAATCATGATACTAGACTCAAAAGACACGCGGAATACTGAATTATTCCCTGTCTAGGTTACAACTTTTCTGATGGAAAAAAAGGTTATGTAGTCATCATCTAAAAAATTATCTCCTAGTCCTATTTTGTATTTTCCTTTTTTATTAAAAGGACCAAAAGAAAGGAGTTGATCCAGTGTTTGAGATTGCATACTTCATTCTCTAACACTGGGGGGACTATGCATATAGAAGGCTACACAGGGAATGAAGATGTATACAAAGGGCATAGTTCATCCTGAATCAAAACCTTGAAGAAACCCTTGAAGATTTTTCAAAGGCCTTAAAACTCGCAAAAAGGATGCAAGATATTCCCACGAGCGTCTAGTTTAAGACCATAAATTTAGTCAGGGAAGATATACCCGACTTTGTAAACCTTCTACAGTGAAACTAGTCATGAAAATTTTGTACGAACAACCATGAAAATGATGTGCAAACTTACTTATTTGAGAGTTCAAAAAATAAAACTTCCTAAATTTATTTCTTGTTTCATATCTACTTATGTTTCATATCTTTGCACCAATATGATGATGAGACATCATATTCATCAGTATTATTAATATAAAAGGGCTCTTTTATGAAAAATCATGAATATTGAAGTCACGGTCTATTAAAGCATTTTAAGTGCAAGAATAAACTCCAAAAAGATATTTATATCCTTACCCTAAAACACAGGGGCAGTAAAACCTTTCAAAAATTGTCCAAAAAACACAAGGGAATTCCAACCAAAAACCAACAAACAAACACTTCCAACAAAAAGTTGGGAAATGAGAGAGCTAAGGTGCATCATCTACGGGAGAAAAAGGATCAACTTGAGGAGAATACGGTTGAACATCGGCTTCACCATGAGCAGGTCCATCTCCGTCACCCTTAGAACCTTCGTCCTCAGGCATAGAGAAGCTTTGACACCGTTGAGTCTATTCAATTGTTTCTCTAGCTTTTGCAATCTCAACATTAAGGTCAAAACCTTCCTGGCTAGCTTCAGTTAAAGTCTCGAAGCGAGTGTTAAAAATAGCCTAGCTAACATCAAGTGATGAATTATCTTCAAGGGCTTCATAATCCTTCTCCCAGTGCTCGATCTCAACTTTCAATTCTTCTTTTTCTGCCTCCGAGGCTTCATAAGTTGTCTTCAAAGGAGCAAGAGAACTTTCAAGGATTTGAATCTTATTTGGAGGCACGAAGATCTTCTTGAGCTTGGGTAAGCATCTGAACCAGATCACCCACTTAAACCTCTTTTTGATTAAGGAGTCCTTTCAAACTCCTTATCTCTTCAGTAGCCCTGGAATGTTGTTCAGCAAAGGAGGATTCCATTATGTTCTTATCTTTCTCAACTTCACTGGAAGAAGCTTTTAAAACCGCTAACTCAACGGAGACCATCCTCAGTTGTTGTTTCAAAGCTCTTTTCTCCTCTGCAAGAACGTCTTTCTCCAGGTGAAAGCCTTAAAATTATTGTTTCCAGTTGTCAACCTCAGTAGTACCTATTGGTCAGTCCATGAAATCCTTTTCAGAAGCTCTGTACCTGTCAAATTAATCTACAAAAAGACAAAAGAAGAGGAGTTACGAATGAGAAAAAAGAAAGGAAATGAAGATAAGTAAAGATATACCTTAAGAGAAGAGTGAATGATGTCATTCATCAAAGTCAAAGAACTGTGACCCTCCAACTTTTTCTTTTACATGGGTCCTAGCAACGGTTTCGTCCACACATTAGCTTGTCCATATTTTTTCAACAAATTCCCACCATTGGGGACTTCAATAAAAAAAAATCACACCATTCATTCTTCTAGAAGGCTCAGCTTCTACACGAGGAGCATCGGGGGCAGCCTCTTCGGCATCCTCTTCGTCATCAGACCCACGGGCTTTAGTAATTTTTCTCTTGGAGGAAGAAGCACTCAAACTCTGCTCTTATGCAGAACTTACAGAAAGCCTGGTTGTGGGAACAGATGTTGGGCTGATGCCACGAATGGCAAACCCTAATAAAAACGGGTGATGAAAAAAGTTATATATGACAAAGTAAAGATTACAAGAAACCACGAGAATAAAAAGGTACTGTGAGTCTTCACTTTCCAACCAAATTTCTGTGGAAGACATTTCCAAGATCTTTTGTCCATGGGAGCAGCTGTAAACATTTTTTCTACCCAAGCACGGAAGTCGGGAACTTCATCAAAAACTTCCATGGTTGCGAAAGAAATAAATATACGATTATGTAAAGGAACACAAGACATCAAAGGAAGAAAAATAGAAAAGCACTTACGTGCAAAGTTCCATTTTTCTAGAAAAGGCATATTTTCTTCACCCATTAATCCACTGGTGGGGGAACCAACAAATCGGGTGTACTAGCCATGGTCACGGTCATTCTCGGGGCTTACTAAAATCCTTTTACTTCTAGCCACGAGAGAAAAGACACATTCACTAAACAGCTCTAGAGAGTAAAGGTGAAGAAAGTAACGGAAGGTAAAAGGAGCGAAAACCAAATCCGACAAATAGCGAAGGAAAGAAATTGTCCTCCACACGATAGGGCCAATTTGACCAAGGAAAACATTAAAATAGTGACAGAACTCAATGATCACTGGGTCAATAGGAGGTTTAAACCCTAATTTGAAAGGATAGGTATAAACAAAACAGAAACCAGCATGGTAAGTTGTGATTATTTGGTTGGCACAAAGAATTAAAACTGGGAAACCTTGTTTCTAATGACATTCACGTCGAACTAAAGAAAGTATACCAGGAGTGATCAGACTGGGGTAGTGTTCAGCAGGGTTAAGGGAAGCTATAGAAGAACTTGATTTTTCATGGCTTCACGATATTACACAAAGGAAAACTCTTGAGGAACAATCTCAGAAACTATAGTCTCACGCATGGGTTCATTTGGATCCCTACTCTCAGAAGAAGATCTAGGGGTTAAAAGGGCTCTAGATCTAGAAGAAGATGATCTAACAGAACTACTTTGAGAAGTAGAATTGCGAGTAGATAACGAACCAAGACTGCGGAGTCTGCCACCTCACCTACTCCTAGTAGGGGAAGTAGAAGGATCAAGCTCATCAATGCTCACAACTTTACGAGGGTCTGGTGTTGAAGAAGACATGTTTAACAAAGAAAATACAGAGAAAAGATAGAGGAGTAATAGGGAAGGTTAAGGATATGAATATAGAGAAGAAGGAAGAGGATTTCAAAAAATCAAGTGTGATGAAGTATTTATAAGGAGAAGCAATTGTCATCAAGGTTGATCATTATGAAGTGTCATAATAGAATCGTCACTTTGTGACTCATGCAGCAACAAAAAAACCCTAAAATAGCTCTAAAAAATTATAGAACCAATAAAGTTAATCCACGTGGCATGGGCATTAAATGGATGTGACGTACGTCGCATCGATTCTGAAAATAGCTTTATGATACTCGAGAAACAGCGACAAAGGATTCCCACCATAAATACTTACCACTTTCCAAATATTCAGTTGAGATATTCAAAAAGTGAGGGGACTATCTGTATTAGTGGAAAAAAAGCATGACACGTGGACTATCATCAACGTGACAGGGCATGGTACGTGGACCATCAATAAGCGACAAGTGACATTCTTAATTAAACGAGTTAAAGAATGCAAGAAGGCACGGGAGAAATACCCCCAGGGTTGCACTGAGAAGAGAACCGGACCTGACAACTTTAAAAGGGGTAATAAAAGCGGAATGGATAAAGAACATTAAGAAGGGATGATGCACGAACATGTCATAAATAAGGAATGAAAATCAATATATAATTGCGGTTACGAGAAATCCTCAACCATAAATATTTCTATTACAATCATATATGGTAACAGGTAATCAAGGTCATTAATACCATTAACGAGCTTGAGTTAAGTAAGGAAACCATTATAATTGTATACTCCTATATAAGGACTTAGACCTCATTCGTAATGGTATCTGATTTTTTATTAAAATGTATGCAATCATCCTTTACTTTATTCACAAGGTTCTAACCGCAATTTTGGAAGTGATTACCAATCTATTTTGTATTTTCTTTGTCAATTATTTCCATTACCAGCTTTATTCTTCAAATTATTGGGAAAGTGAAGTAAATCTTGGTTATCAGTAACCCGATTTCTTCTTGATATGGAATTTGACCTAGAAATCTATTTTTGGGTTAAATAGATTTCAAGTTTGGTATATTTATTATCTGCAGAATGATTCAATATGGGATTTAAGTAATTTATGTTGATGCACAATCCTTGAATTTGATTTAAGCATTTGAAGGCTTTTACTTTTAGGCCTAGATGTAACGACCGACTGGTCGTTTTAAGCAATTGCGTCTAGCTCGACAATTTGAGGTGTCGAGTAGCTTCACACAGTGTATTATGACTTGTGTGCATCATCGGCTCGAGTTTTTGAGAGGTTCATAAAGGATTTCAGGAGTGACTCCCATTTAAAAGTCTGAAGTTGAGGAATTGACTCAGGGTTTGACTTTTGCGTATTTGACCTGTGAACAGAGTTTCGATGATTCCGGTAGGTCAGGATAGTAATTTTGGACTTGGGATCATGCCGGGAATTTCAATTGGAAGTTTCTAAAAGGTTTCAGAACCATTTGGGGAAGTTGGAAATTTAAAGGTTTAGGATTTTCCTAAGTTTAACCATGGTTTGGATTTAAGGCTATTGGGTCCGGATTGTGGTTTTAGAATTTGGAATAGATCTATTTCGTTAGTTGGAACTTGCCTGCAAAATTTTGAATCATTTGGAGTTGATTTGACATGGTTCGGATGCTCGGTTGCGATTCTAGAAGTTCTTGAAGTTCAATGTGATCTTCATGTGTTTTGGCATCCGATTCGTGATTTTAGAGGTTATTTTGTTGTTCTGATCGCGCGAGCGAGTTTGTGTTATGTTTTTAGACTTGTGAGGATGTTTGGTTTAGAGCCCCGAGGGCGCGGATGAGTTTGGTACGTATTTCGGAGTGTTGGAAGAAGGTTCAGTTGTGTTGGTGTTTCTGTTCTCGCATTTGCGAGGATTTCATCGCATTTGCGAGATCATTCTCGCATTAGCGAAGATGGGCTAGGGCAGGGGAGTTTGCATTTTCGAACCACTTCATTGCATTTACGATTAGGCAGCCCCGCATTTGCGACACAAATTTTCGTTTTTGCGAAAAACACTCAGCTCGCATTTGCGAGTCTTATGTCGCATTTGTGAATTTGAGAGAGTTGGCCAGCCTTCGCATTTTGTGATGCCTTTTTCGTATTTGCGATCTTGATGTCGCAAATGCGACATCTGAGGCTGGTAGTAAGATTCCATTTCGGGACTTAGCTTTATTTTTTCATATTTTGAACCCTAGGTCCGAGAGTGGGAGGGTTTGAGAGAGGCATTTTATCTAAAATCATTGGGTAAGTACCTTTAATCGACTTTCTATCATATTTTGTGATTATATCTTAGGTTTAACATCAAATTTATTAGAATCTAAAGGAAAATTTGGGGAAAAACTGTAAAATCTTTCAAATGTAAAATGATGATTTGAAGAATGAATTAGTACGTAGATAATTTTGGTATGGTTGAAATCGCATCGGAATGGGAGTTCGGGTTTTGTAAATTTTATCGGGTTCCGAGGTGTGGGCTCGGGGGGGGTTGACTTTTGTTGACTTTTTGTAAATTGTATAAAGATCATAGCTTTGTGAATTGAAGTTGTTTTCTCTTACATTGGTTGATGTATTTAAGTCGGCGTTGGCTAGATTTAGCCGAACATAGGTGAATTTGTAAAGGAAAAGCTAATTTGAGTATTGATTTGGCCGAATCGAGTTAAGTGTCTTCCCTAACTTTGTAGGGGGGGGGGGGAACTACCCCTTAGGAATTGAGA
The DNA here is from genome assembly GCA_005239505.1 of Nicotiana paniculata. Lineage (NCBI taxonomy): Eukaryota > Viridiplantae > Streptophyta > Magnoliopsida > Solanales > Solanaceae > Nicotiana > Nicotiana paniculata. The sequence continues at coordinate 52,612 of MDKI01109774.1, forward strand.
AAATTGTGCTAGCTTGTTATGTGAAAGCCGTGTACGCAAAGTGACGAGTGGGTACTCGGTCTATATGTGGTACTTGACCGGTTTAGATTGTCTAGTGTCTTCCCATGCCTTTAATTAAATTGTCATAACATGTATTATCTCGTTGTTAGTCTACTCTTACTAGTTTTATCTGTCGTTGCTAGCACCTAACTGTAGTTCTTGCTCATTATTTGGCCTTATATGCCATAATTGAAGTTATTGTCTTCCTTATTATCTTTTTACCGATTAATAATTGAATTGTTCTATGTATTGCACTTATCTGCTACCTGTCTTAATAGTTATGATTGCATACTCAGTAACCACATACTTTATCTGCCCTGTCATTTTTGTTTAGTTGTTGAGTTCCTCCGGGTTTTATGTGATTTCCTTATTGTTGTTGTGTATTGATACCCTTGGTTGTAAAAATTCTTATTAATGAAGTCATTGAATTGTTGTTGTTGATTTAAATTATTGTAAGGGGGATCGGCTTCCAAGCCGCAACAGGTGAAATAAGGGAGGTGGTGAAATAAGGGAGAATATTTATATTGTGATATTGCTATTTTATGGTGGGATCGGGTTGCGGGCCGCAACATCTTTTGTTTATTTGCATGATATTGATATTTTACGATGGGATCGGGTTACATGCCTCAACAAGTAAAATAAGGGTGAGTTGATATGGTGGAATAAGGGTGAATTATGATATTGATATTATATGGTGGGATCGGGTTGCACGCCGCAACAGGTGGAATAAGGGTAGATTGATGTGGTGGAATAAGGGTGAATTATGATATTGATATTATATGGTGGGATCGGGTTGCGCGTCGCAACATACTTGTGATTTGTATTCTCTATTTTGTTGCGTTAGTTTCGGTTCTTTCATACGAGATTCTGAGAATTTGTATTCCATGTTCTTCACTTTTTTCCGAAGATTGAGTTATTGTCGTTGACTTAGCGCCTTGCCGTCATTCCTGAGTTCTTTTTCCTAATACTATTATTCTGGTCAATTGATTCTCTAGGTGAATTTACTACGTTGCGTCATTGCCTCATGTCCTGTTGAGTTGTTAGTAATATAGTGACTTTAGATACATAAAAGAATTAATATCATGTTGTCTTGTGTGACTTTTAAGTTAAAACTAGCCGCTTATTTCGATACTTACCATTTCTACTAATTGTTATATTTTACTTCAACTTATTTCTCAACATAATCTCCTTGGCTTGTCTGAGGCTTTTATTTTACTTAAAAAGGAATTGTATTATATTGTAATTCAATAAATTCTATATTAAATTCAGTAGCTTATCCGTTGTTGCCTTTATTTGAAAGAGGCTATTTTTATTAACCAAATGATTTCCAAATTAAACTCATTTTTTCATTGATTTCCTACTTGCTTCAGAAGATGTAGTTTTAGTTTCGATATATATACATAAATTCTTTCGAACATCCTAATTAACATTTGTCACAGATATTATGTACTGAGTAAGACGTGGAATTTGATGTACAAGGTGAGATGGAAGGATGTGGGCACAAGGTGTCGTGTGTGTTAAAGGTTTGAAAGATGAGATCTGTGATATGAAATTATGAGAATTGGGCTTATTGGAGTCGTGTATTAGAAATGATTTGATTGGTTGAGTTGACATTTTTTTCCCTACTTGAGTACATTTGCCCTTGTCCGTACCCCAATTATGTTGTTGTCTATTTACTTGGTATTTCTCGTTGCCGGTCGTGTTTCCCTTATCGTTATTATTGTCTGTAATCTGACTTGTTTCTATTGACATTTATTTAATATTCCTTTCTTGTTAGCTTTATGTCATATCCTGCATAGGTTTAGATGTTCAATGAGTGTCTTGACCTGGCCTCGTCACTACTCTACCAAAGTTAATCTTGATACTTACTGGGTACCACCGTGGTGTACTCATGCTACACTTCTGCACACTTTTGTGCAGAGTCAGGTACTCGGGATCAAGTAGGTTTTGAGACTCATGCTTGGTGTGGGTAGAGACTTCAAGGTACACCTGTCGGACGTTCGCAGGCTATGAAGTCACCCTCTAATGTATTTATTTTCATTGTTTCTTCTATTCTGGAACAATGATGTGTTCATTATGTAAAACTTCTCCTAGAAAGGCTTATGACTTGTACTACCGGTTTTGGGAAATTGTAAATTTTATTGAGGATTCCTTTTCTAAAGTTGTCCGATGTTATTTATTATTGTATTCGGTAAATGTTAGGCTTACCTATTCCCTAAGACTAGGTGACATCACGATACCTAACAGAGGGGAAATTGGGTCGTGACAAGCTGGTATCAGAGCTCTAGGTTCATAGGTGCTACGAGTCATAAGCAGGTTTAGTAGAGTCTTGCGGATCTGTACGGAGACGTTTGTACTTATCTTCGACAGGAAACGGAAACTATCAGTAAATTCCACCTCTTTCATTCCTTATTGTGCGACATTGATTCAGCTCGAAACATATATCTTATGTTCTTTTGCATCCACTCGTGTATCATATTGCGCACTCGATATTAGCTATGCGCCAACAGTTCGTGATGTTCCGGATGGGCTACGAGGGTCCCATGGATGCTCAAACATTGTCTCAACATGTCGTCCAGACTGAGGATGCAGAGGTATTGAGAGACTATTCAGTTATTCACCAGAGTTGCAGCGGGTTCTGGCATCTGGTTGATAAGTACGAGCTTGGGAAGGTTTAATTGGTTGACTAGTCGTCGTGATCATGGTAGAGTCACCAGGTGGATGTTGATTTGAGGATAGTTGGTGGTATTGGAGACTATGTGGGTCGTATGGGATTTCTACTCAGTGGAAGGTACACTTTATCATTCAACGCACTGAAGGAAGCGAGTCTGACTGTCACGAGAATGGACGTGTGCTATATGACTTGGAGTACCTTGTGATTGGTGTTGTACCAGCTGTAAAGGTTAGTTTTGCGGACCATGTTTTTTTCTATGGCTTCGCACCTTTATGGTATTGGAAGGTTACCCGAATTTTTCATATGATTGAGATCTGAGATCTTGCATGGGATAATGTTGGGGCTTGCGGTGTTTCTGCGTCATTAATGGATCTATATTTCAGTATCAAAGGTAGTCGAAGAGACAACTTCAAATTAACAGGAGGTCTATTCAGTGTGGGCATCTTTGTTTCGGTATTATGGGGTTCTTCAGAGGAAATACGGTGATTTATGACCTCCTAGGTTGTGCGGTTCGTGCTAGGATTTTCTGCATTGGGTTTGGTTGGGATCATTGTGTATCGACAGGGAGAAGTGTTATCCCAGAGGAAAGGCGAGGTGTATTCGGAGAAATGGGTCAGCTCCGTGGTGTTGGGTCAGCATAGCAATGGAAGTAATTGGTCATTTTTGAATGGGAAATTTTCTACCGGCATCTGCGGCAGTACTTTTAGGTTGGACGGATTATGTGACTCGGTTGAGTTAGGGAGATGTGATCCTGATAGATTAGTTGCGTACGGGAGGGTCTCAGAGAGTTCTCGATTTTTTCAGCAACGGATTAAGTCGGCTGTCTGCTATGGGCATAAGGAATATGTTGTATGTTATGGTTGTCTCCTGGGTGGATATCAGAAGTTGATAGAATGTTGGCATGATTGGATATCATATGTGAAGAGCGTGCATTTCAGGAAGGTACCTTGTGTTATGGGTTGCAGATGCTTGGCTAGTGGTATGGTGATTACGGGGTTTTGAGGCTTCTAAGGTTCAGATTTCGTTACGCGGATTGAAAATATGCATGGGTGCTTCAGTAAGATGATGGGGTGTGAGTGATTTATCAGCCATTCTAGTAGCGTAGTTGAGATCGGGTACAGAAACTATGGTATTCCTAAGGTTTTAGGGCTGATGTCCTCATATGCGAACTATTTCTTGTTTGCGGATTGTGAAGAAATGTTGAGAATGGGATAACTAATGGCATAAATTGTCGGTAGGTTCCTATGGACTTATGCATGGATATTTACCTATTTGGGAATGGTAAGGATTTGGTTTGGGGGCTATTTGAAAGCCCAACGGGAATGTGTACGTTATATCGGATCAGGTTTGGGTACTCTTGTGAAGTTGATATCATGGTTATGTTATCGGGAAATATAGATATTATTTGTGCCCCTGGCCTATGTTATGAGCTACTTATATTGTGATCGGCTGTGAGGTTGTATGATTATTCTCCACGCATGTGTAATTCCGTTCAGGTCTTATGGAGATGTGGGAAAGATAGCCCTCGTGATGTTGATTTTCTCGTTGCACCTTAGTTGTGCTTGTTTTCCTCCATGTTGCTCTATTTCTATTTATTTCCCACAATTATACTTGTGCACTCTAATTTGTTGGATATCAGCATTCATGTGATCAGTTAACCCGATCATTTTGGCTTGATGAGTATCCCTATGTGGATTGATATATTTGGGGTCGGGCTGCACGCCACAACGGATGTTATGTGAGATACCCTTTTCTTATGTTTCTATTGTGTTCTTTGTTCCCTTTTCGGTATAAGTTGATGAAATTGTACTTTGTTATTATATCTGTTGCACTTGTTAGATAATCCTCATACCTTGTTTTCTTTCTATTTTGCTTCATGCTTGGGTTATCATCATTTGGTGTACGGATCGTGTTATGTGAGAATCTGTGTAGTTTCGTGATGAGTGTTAGCTAGGCTGCTGGTATTGGCTGAGAAGAGGTTCTTAGAACAGAGATCCACACTATCGTTTTGGGGTGAGGAGTGGTTGGAAGGATGGTGATATTTCTGATCGGATTTGGGCAATGGCTCTTGAGGGACGGGAGAGCTTCTTGTCTTGTTGACTTCATTGGTGGTTGTGAGTTTCTGCATGTTTCTTGTGTCTTGGTCAGCATCGTGGAGGTCCAGAACAAGGTTTTATTCAATGTGAAGCATATTGCCGGCATCCAGAGTGTTATTGGACAACTATGGTAGTCAGAAGATATTACTACGGGCATTTGAGTTGTGTGGAACAGCATGTGATTGTGCTCTTGGTTTAAATTGTGGCTCGATTCAGCTAGTTCAGGTTTGTATAGCGTGATGATACGAGATTCGGATCTTATGATGAGTTTCAGATGTTAAGGGTTGGGTTATGTCTTAAGTTATGGATTAAGACTGAAGTGAGGTCTTCAGTTAAGTTGCATTGTTGGGCCTACATAGTTTTGGGTTATGGGGAAATCACCCTCGGGTGTATGTATGATGAGCTCATGCAGTGATCTGATAGCTTTGGAACGACTCCTGGCACGTTCGAGGATGAACGTATGTTTAGGTGGGGGAGGATGTAACGACCCGATTGGTCGTTTTGAGAAATTGCGTCTGGCTCGGAAGTTTGAGGTCCCGAGTAGCTTCACACAGTGTATTATGACTTGCGCGCATCATCCGTTCGAGTTTTTGAGAGGTTTAGAACGGATTTTAGGAACGACTTCCATTTGAGAAGTCTGAAGTTGAAGAAATTGACCCAGGGTTTGAATTTTGAGTATTTGACCTCGGATTGGAGTTTTGACGGTTCCGGTAGGTCCGGATAGTGATTTTAGACTTAGGCGCATGCCCAAAATTTCATTTGGATATTTCTAAAAGGTTTCGTCATCATTTAGCGGAAGTTGGTAATTTAAAGATTTAGAATTTTCCTAAGTTCGATCATGGTTTGACTTTAAGGCTATTGGGTCTGGATTATGGTTTCGGAACTTGGAATAGGTCTTTTTCGTCAGTTGGAACTTGCCTGCAAAATTTAGAATCATTGGGAGTTGATTTGATATGGTTCAGACGCTCGATTGCGATTCTAGAAGTTCTTGAAGTTCAATGTGATTTTCATGTGTTTTGGCATCCGATTCGTGATTTTAGAAGTTATTTTGTTGTTTCAATCGTGCGAGCAAGTTCGTGTTAGGTTTTCAGACTTGTAGGGATGTTTGGTTTAGACCCCTGAGGGCTCGGATGAGTTTTGTACGCGTTTCGGAGTGTTGGAAGAAGGTTCAATTGTGCTGGTGTTTCTATTCTCGCATTTGCGGTGACCGCATTTGTGAGATCATTCTCGCATTTGCGAAGATGGGCTGGGGCAGAGGAGTTTGCATTTGCGAACCACTTCATTGCATTTTCGATTAGGCAACTCCGCATTTGCGACACAAATTGTCGCTTTTGCGAAAAACAATCAGCTTGCATTTGTGAGTATTATGTCGCATTCGTGACTTTGACAGAGCTGGCCAGCCTTCACATTTGTGATACATTTGTCGCATTTGTGATTCTAATGTTGCAAAAATCTGAGTCGGTATTAAGATTATCATTTCGGGACTTAGCTTCATTTTTTCATATTTTGAACCCTAGGTCCGAGAGTGGGCGATTTTGAGAGAGAAATTTCATCTACAATCATTAGGTAAGTACCTATAATCAACTTTCTATCATATTTTGTGGTTATATCTTAGGTTTAACATCAAATCATGAGAATTGCAGAAAAATTATAAAATCTTTCAAAATGTAAAATGATGATTTGAAGAATGAATTAGTACCGGAACATGACAATTTTGGTATGGTTGAACTCAAATCGGAATGGGTGTTCGAGTTTTGTAAATTTTATCGGGTTCCGAGGTACGGGCCCAGGGGTTTGAATTTTTTTTACGTTTTGCAAATTATATAAAGATCATAGCTTTGTTAATTGAAGTTGTTTTCTCTTGCAATGTTTGATGTATTTAATTCGTCTTTGGCTATATTGAGCCGAACGAAGGTGAATTTGTAAAGGAAAATGTAATTTGAGTATTTATTTGGACGAATCGAGGTAAGTGTCTTGCCTAACTTTGTGTGGGGGAACTACCCCTTAGGAATTGAGAAAATTGTGCTATCTTGTTATGTGAAAGTCATGTACGCAAGGTGATGGGTGTGTACTCGGTCTATATGTGGTACTTGACCGGTTTAGATTGTCTAAGGTCTTCCCATGCCTTTAATTGAATTGTCATAACATGTAGTATATCGTTGTTAGTCTACTCTTATATGCTTTATATGTCGGTGCTAGCACCTAACTGTACTTCTTGCTTGTTATTTGGCCTTATATGTCGTAGTTGAAGTTATTGTCTTCCTTATTGTCTTGTTACCGCTTAATTGTTGAATTGTTCTATGTCTTGCACTTATGTGCTACATGTCTTAATTGTTATGATTGCATACTCAGTTACCACGTACTTTATCTGCCCTGTCATTTTTGTATAGTTGTTGTGTTCCTTCGGGTTTTATGTGGTTTCTTTGTTGTTGTGTATTGATACCTTTGATTGTATAAATTCTTGTTAATGAAGTCATTTAATTGTTGATTTAAATTATTGTAAGGGGGATCGGGTTGCACGCCGCAACAGGTAAAATAAGGGAGGTGGTGAAATAAGAGTGGATATTTTGTGATATTGCTATTATATGGTATATCAGGTTGCACGCCGCAACAAGTGAAATAAGGGTGGACTGTTATGAGAAAATAAGAATGAATTATGATATTAATATTAGATGGTGGGATCGGGTTACGCACTGTACAATATTTGGTTTATTGGCTGATATTGATATTGTACGGTGGGATCCGGTTGCACGCCGCAATAGGTGAAATAAGGGTGAATTGATAAGGTGGAATATGGGTAGATTATGATATTGATATTATATGGTGGGATCGGGTTAAGCGCCGCAACATACTTGTGTTTTGTATTCCATGTTTTGTTGCATTGGTTTCGGTTCTTTCGTACGAGATTCTGAGAATTTGTATTTCCGGTTCTTTACTGTTTTTCGAGGATTGAGTTATTGTTGTTGACTTAGCTCATTGCCTTCGTTCCTGAGTTATTTTTCCTAATACTATTATTCTGGTGAATTGATTCTCTAGGTGAATTTCCTACGTTGCGTCATTGCCTCCTGTCCTGCTGAGTTGTTAGTAATATAGTGACTTTAGATAAATAAAAAAATTAATATTATGTTGTATTGTGTGATTTTTAAGTTAAAACCCGCTGCTTATTTCGATACTTACCATTTCTACTCATTGTTACATTTTACTTCAATTTATTTCTCAACTTAATCTCATTGGCTTGTCTGAGGCTTTTTTTTACTTAAAAAGAAATTGTATTATATTGTAATTCAATAAATTCTATATTAAATTCAGTAGCTTATCCGGTGTTGCATTTATTTGAAAGAGGTTATTTTCATTAACCAAATGATTTCAAAAATAAACTCATTTTCTTATTGATTTCCTACTTGGTTCAGAAGCTATAGTTTTACTTTCAATATATATATTGTCACGACCCAAAATCCAACACAGGTCATGGTGGCGCCCAACACCGGAGTCAGGCAAGCCAACAGTTGTTTACTAGTGAGATTATCTTTATTTAACATACCAACCCCATATATTCTAAAAGTTTTAAGCTTAGATAATTTAAATAAAAGGGGAAACATTAACCAACTTAAGTAAATACAACCACATTGATCATGATCCAATATATATATACAGTCCCAAAATAAAGAGTCTACTATGTGCGTGCCAGGAACTAGTGTCACAAGTCAACAGGCGAACTAGTAGAATATACAAAAGATGATACAAACTGTACTGCTGTCTGAGAGAAGTAGACATAAATAAACAAAAGATAACTCCATAGCACTGCTAAGAATCGTCAAGGGATGCAACTCACCATGGAGTCAAGTCCAGAATATATGTCAAGCTCCGGCCGGATAACCAGAAGCACCAACCTCAGAACCTGTACAATTAAGTACAGAAGTGCAGCATGAGTAAATAAATATATATGTACCCAGTGAGTATCCCGCCTAACCTCGAAGAGGTAGTGACGAGAGGTCGACATGACACTCACTAAGGTCCAACAGTATGATTTAACAGAATGTAATGGAAACAGTAGGCATGTAAAGACAGTGAAGCAACAAGTATATATGTAAGATACTGAAATCCAGGAAGAATACTGGGAATAAATAAAAAAATTACCACTTCAACTTTTCCCCAAATATCTGTCAGATCAATATCCATGAATTTAGTAACAAATAAATCATACGCATGCAGGGTAAGGACAACCGGCCGGAGTCATAAGATAGTCATGCCCGTGCACTGCCAAGGATCGAACAGCCCGTACCAAAGTGCACCTCTCCACAAAGTACTCACATCTATGCACTGCCGAGGATCGAACGGCCCGTACCAAAAGTGCATCTCTCAATCCCTCTCTATGCACTGCCGAGGATCGAACGGCCCGTACCAAAATTTCATCTCTCAATCTGTCGTGGAGTACGGCCCGTTCCCATAAGAGTGGGGGAAAATCACACTCCGCTCGCGGAATGTAAATTGCGAAGCGGTCACATGCACATAAATTATTACTTTTTAAAAGAGAATACTTTTCCGTGAACAATTTCTTACAAATTTTTCTCAAATTTCATAACTTCGGGGACATAGGCAACATGTAACGTTAATTCATTACGCATACAGTTCATATCAAGTAAAACAAAAGGCATGATGTGGGATTAACTACCTGGACATAATAGTAATAGTCGCTACGTACGGACTCTCGTCACTTTGTACGTACGTAGCCCCCAAAAATTATCACATATAGCATTTAAATCACATAGGGGGACAATTCCCCCTTACAAGGTTAGAAAGGAGACTCACCTCGTCTTGAATCTACCCCTCGGACCAAGGATGCGCCCGAACTCCGAACTCTACACCTGGGGACTCGCAACTAGCCAAATATGGTACAATGACATCAATGCATGCTCAAAGTAGGGAAATTATCCTATTTATTCAATAATTTTAACATTCTTTAAGAATTCTCAAAATCCAACCCCGGGCCCGCACATTGAATTTCCAAAAATTCTCGAAGGAATCGCTCACCGCCTAAGGATCGTCAATATACGATTTCTACTTGAATTTATAACAATAAATGGGTAATTCACAAATTTCTCAAGAACCCTAAATTACTACCCAGTTCTTGATTTTTCAATGATTTAGTAGAGAGTTCAACTAGTAATTCATGTTTGAAACTAGTGTTAGAGTGGAATTTACTAACCTCTTTAGTAGTTAGGTCGTGGAACCTCTTTCCCCAAGCTCACAAGACTCTAATGATGGAGGAAAATGAATGCATGGGGTGAAATACCGAGTTTCAAAGATTAATATACTACCTGGCCTACAGGGATTCCGCACCTGCGGCTCGGGGACTGCACCTGCGGTCTCGCGCCTACGAGCTGGGGCTCGCACCTGCGGAACTGGACGGGAAGGGCTGGGTTCGCACCTGCGGAAGGATGGCTGCACAAGCGGTTCCGCTCCTGAGAACTTTTGTCCGCACCTGCGAGAAAGGGGGACTTCACTCGGGGTCGCCCCTGCGATGCTTGGGACCGCAGGAGCGGTCCCGCACCTGCGACTGGGCAACCGCACCTGCGGTCACACCAAATCAGGTGCACCAACAGCTATTGTAGCTGGTTTTTAGCCCTGTTGGGTGCCTGGGAGGCCCCTGGGCCCACCCGATCCCTCGTCCAAATATACCAAGAAGTCCCAAATCATAATACGGACTCACTCGAGCCTTCGAAACACCCAAAAAAATGCTAAAGCTCAAAATCACACCTCAAAACCCCGAACCAAACTTAGGAACTTTAAGTCTTTCTAGACTTCGCTAACATCGCGCCGAACCGACCTATACTACTCAGAATGACACCAAATTTTGCAGGCAAGTCATAAATGACATAACGGAACTATTTTCGATCTCAAAATTCCATTCGGACCTCGATAACACAAAACAAGTTCAAAACCACAATAAGAACTTAAGGAACTTCTTATTTCAATATTGGGCGCCGAAACGCTCCTGGGTCATCAGAAACCCATTCCAAAGATACGCCTAGGTCCAAAATCATCACACGAAGCTACCGAAACCGACGAAACTCGATTCCGAGGTTGTTTACCCAAAATGTTGACCGAAGTCAAACCTGGC
>ML342063.1:0-80268 GCA_005239505.1 Nicotiana paniculata
TAGACAAAGAAGTTAGAGAAATAAGAGAAAACCTAAACCTAATAGGAGAAGAAAACCTAAACCTAATAGGAGACCAAGACCTAAACAAGGAAAATAAATATACAAGGTAATAAGGAAAATATTACACATTCCTAATTAAACTCTAATTCTTTCCTTATCACTAATTCTTTCCTTATCAAATCATGAGCTTTGAATGCTTAAATTAAGTTGGTTTCGTGGTGGCAAGAAAGGAATAAAGCTGAAAGTAAAAATGATTGTTTTTTTTTAAAGTCGGGTGAGCGGTTCAGATCTAAAATTACCTTAAATTTAGAAAGACACGAAAAAGAGATGATGAATTTGAGGAACCAATCTCTTGTTGTTCCTCATAAATTTTGCAGCCGATTGTTATGTTGTTGGAAGTGGGTAGAGATTACCAAAGCCAAATCTAAGATCTTTTGGACTATGAGAAACAGGCTTGCAAGCCAGCCATGGAACTTGCCACCGGCCATGAAACTTTCCCGGCAAGGTGGTCGACCTTTAAGTAAACGGAGGCAAAGAATACTGGAAAAAGAAAAAGATAAAAAATGAATTTGACCAATTCGGAGATCTTGAACGCACTTAAAGAAGGTGGAAAACACACACTTTGCCATGTCAGCAAAATGTGTCTGATTGAAACATTTTTGTAGAGTTTAGGTGTTCAATAGGTACTAGACAAAGTTCAAGTGTTCAACTGAAAAGGTTGGACAACTTTAGATAAGCCTATCATTAATAAACATCAATCATAATACAAGAATTATTTAAGTGTTTTTCTGAAATAAGTCTCTACACCTTACACATCTTCCCAAAACTCGGTAAGTACAAGTCATAAGTTTTACAGAATTTACACTATAATTTTTAAATACCACTGTTCTGGAACAAGTACAACAGTGTATAAACAAAATAAGACGGTGACCCCGAAACCCGTGAACGCTGGAGCTGTTTTACCTTGAGTCTCCCCAACAGCAACCAGGCTGCTAATTATCTATTGGTCAGCTATGCAAAACCTGGAATCTGTACAAAAATATGCAGAAGTGTAGTATGAGCACACCACGGCGGTACCCAGTAAATATCAAGGCTAACCTCGATGAAGTAGTGACGAGGACTAGTCAAAACACCCACTGGTCTAATAAAACAAACATGAATAAATATAGAAAATGACGGAATATGACATATGTATAAAGTTTACACAATATAATTAATTACATAACAATGCAATGCGGGAGGAAAATCAGTAATAAATCGACGGAATATCATAATATTACACCAAAAATAGACGGGAACACAGCAAAAAATCGAAACCCACAATACAGTAAGAACAAGTAGTAACTCAGCATTGCGATAATCTCCACCTCTGACCTTAGCCAACAACTCCAACAATTTACTCAAACCTTCGAATATAACCTTTCACCCAAAAGTTTATATTTAAGACCTTAAATATATTCATTTCAAAATAGGAAACTTCTTTTGAAAGGTACTTCCTCCAAATACGTATATATATTTTATAGAAGGAAAGTCTTTAAATGTAATTTCTTCAGGATAATCGTTTTTAAAATATACTTTCCCAATAAATGTATTTCGAACTTAATTTCTGATACAACAAGTGCACGACATCACCCTTTGTGCTTTTACTCTCTTTCATCCCATAGAAATCGACAGATACGGCACGTAAATTATGCAAATTAAGCAAGTAAAAGACATGGACAGTGCAACAACAATTGAGATAAAAGTCAAGTACAGGACAATAACAATAAGTCACACCAGATATGTGAGTACAACAATAACAGCTCGAAGTAAAGGCACAATGTATATACGGGGAAACAGATATCACATCATAATGCATGTCCCTTGTCCTCACCTTCACGGAAACACCCTTTGTGCCATGAACTCACAATAATATGGCATGGAATCACCCTTCGTGCATTAGCACTCACTTAAAATATCACGCACGGCATCATCCTTCGTGCTTTCACTCTCAATAATATGGCACGACATCACCATTCATACTTTACACTCTTCCTCACATGATAATGAATATAAACAATGGCACGGCATCACCCTTCGTGCTTTACACTCTTTCCTCACATGATAATGAATATGAAACGGTACGGAATTACCCTTCGTTCTTTATACTCTTTCCTCACATGATAATGTATATGAAATGGCACGGCATCACCCTTCGTGCTTTACAATCTTTCTCACCTAAACAAATGAAATGATAGCATTCCGACAAGGGAAATCAACAGCATAAACAACAACATAAACCATACTATCCCGGCAAGGGAGTCAACAATGGAAACAATATCATCCCAACAAGGAAAAAAAACTATAACCAACCTCGCTTAATTAATTAGCTTCATGAAATAAACCTCAACATGAACAAATACTCAGCAGTAGGCAATATCAAGGAACTACTATTAACATAGAAATTATCAAGTTAAGCCTAAGTAGGGCTCAATGAAAGGTCATGTCAGTTACAATATATGACTCACGGGCATGCTTGACACCGACGTATGAATACTCGTTCACACGGAATAATCACTGAAGAGAAATACCAAGCGTAAAGAAAACAACTTAACCATAGAGAAACAAGACGTAACAGCGAATCTAATATATTCAAGTCAACAATAAGAGGCCAACACAAGTCAATTAGTTCCAAGTAAAGGCAAGTCGGCTAAGATAAAGGCTATCCAAATTCCTTTTTAAGATTTGACAAATTTCGAGAGGTTTTCAACAATTCAAGTAAGAGTAACCGCAAAGATAATAATAATAACTCCAATTAATGCTAGACAATTATAGGGTGAGATAATACTAATTTCAGTTAACTAGGCAGTTTATGTATAACAATATAGTATGACAGTAGAAGGGTAGGATCTTCAGTTAAGTCAATTAAGATCACGTGAACAACAAAGGGAATCTAAAAGCAAGAAATCCTAATTTACACAGGAAGAGATGAAACTAGCAATTAAGAACTCAGTCATAACGATTACAACTTCATACAAAAGGAATATATAAGGACCTAAGAATCCTAAAAGGCCAACTTCCTACAAATAAGTTCGAGTACGCACTTGTCACCTTGCGTACACGGGCTACAATCAACATAGAAGACTCAAATTCTAAGGGGTAGTTCTCCCACATAAGGTTAGGCAAGATACTTACCTCGAAGATGACAACCCGGTACTCTAAAATAGACTTCTCGGGCAAAAAGACTTCCGGGCGGCTCAAAATCAACTAAAACAACCAATCGAATTTCGTGAAAAACCCATCAAAAATCGCCAAGAACCGAGCTCTAGATGTCAAAATGTGATAAAAATGATGAAACCCTCGATTTTGGAATTTAATCTGTCTGCCCAGATTTTTAAGCATCGCGTTCGCGAGAGAAGGGATGCCATCGCGTAGAAGAAAAATAACTAATAGCCAAAAGGTGTTATGCAATCGTGAACGTACTTAAGCGATCACATATAAGGAAAATAGCCACTGTCCCGAAATGCATTACGTGATCGCGTAAAGTTGCATGCTATCGCAGAAGAGGAAAAGTAATTCACAACCTGGCATGGCTGGGCAACCGAACGCGGAAGGGGTGCTGCAAATGCGAAGAAGGCGGAAATGTAAGTACGCGATCGCCTAAGGTGATATGCGAACGCGAAGAAGGAAAAATGGGGCGGTTCGACAGAGTACTATGCAATCGCGGCTATGTCTATGCGATCGCATAAAAGGGAATACCAGCAGGCATGGCAACAGTGAAAAACAGAAGGAAATTGGTCTGAAGCCCATCCGAAACACACGCGAAGCCCTCGGGACCCTGTCTAAACACACAAACAAGTCACATAACCTAACACGGACTCGCTCGAGGTATCAAATCACATTAAACAACACCGAAACGATGAATCACACCATGGATCGAATTTATGAACTTTCAAATCTTCAAACTTCAAAACTCATGCCGAAACCTATCAATTCAAACCGGAATGATGCTAAATTTTGTAGACAAGTCATAAATGACACAACAGACCTGCAACCACTCTTGGAATTCCATTCCGAGCTCGATATCAAAATTAACCTATCGGCCGAAATAGCTGTGATTCTAACTTTCGCCGAATTATCTCAGATTACTCTACGGACCTCCAAAACCAATTCCGGATGCGCGCCTAAGTCCAAAATCATCATACGATGCTGTTGACATCACCCAAAACTCATTCTGAGGCCGTTTACACAAAAGTCAATTATCCGGTCAACTTCCATCGCTTAAGCTTCCAAAACTGAAATTTTCCTTCCAATTTGACTCCGGATCATCCGGTAACTGAATCCAACCATGCACGCATGTCGATATACACAATGTGAAGGTGTTCAAGACCTTATGCCACCGAACGGAGCTTAAATTCTCAAAACGACCGGTCGGATCGTTACAGAACCAACCAGCTAGGAATGAAGATAAAAGGCCACATTACTCATGAAATATCCATCGGTAATTGGATTTACTTGTAAATAATAGCAACAGAAAAAAGGGCTAGATGTTTGATCCATACCTCCATTAAAATTATTAGCAAGTTTCACTAAGCTCTTGTATTATCTTTTGTCCAACCGAATCTTTGAACTTCTTTTTGGCTAGCGGCCCTGTTCCAATGCACTCAATTTGCATCCAAACAGCAATCAAGGTATTATATAAAGGGATGGAAAAATGGTTTATATTTAACCTGCTCATTGTTGGTACGCGTAAAACAAATTCTGACAAAAAATGAATCGATTAACATAAATTTGAACCAAATATACAAATGCTAGTCAACCACAAATTAGCATTACCAGGTCTGGTTGAGGCAACTTCATTTTGAAGAAAAATAGCGTATCTTAATCTCATATCAAGACTAATTACACAGTCATGTAAAGGAAAAAAATATGAAAAAGTAGAAGGTTTCCCTTAAAGATTTAACTTATACTGATCGGTAGTGAAATGAAATTCTTAGAACTATAGTCTCAATATATATAATATCGATCACAAAGCTTAGGTAAAATAAGTTTCCAAGATGAAGAAGACTGGCCACTATAATTGCTTTAAGATCTTGTCGGGTAAGATGAAAAAGCTGTGTTCATATTGGCCAACAAAGAACTAGCCCAATAGGCCCATTATTTTGTGTTGGGGAAGAGAGGTCGTCCAGTGCGTCCATTTTAAGTTGTTTTGAATTTGGCAACAAAACTGACTTCAAATAATAAAATTGATTTGTTCTTTGTGGCCTTATGTGAAAGTAGGATTTCGTTTCTCATATTGGATTCTAAACCAAGTTATTTTATCGATCATGCCTAACTCTAATCCTAAAAAATATAAGCGATAGTTGCAAATATAATCCAGTCTTATAGTCCAGAGTCGAATCCCACATAACTCAGCCTTAACTACAACTATTTGATATTGATAAGAAACACAAGCTCAAATACATTCCTAGTTATAAAGAAAATGCTTTATATTTTAAACTAATTAACTAATAAATATTAGAAAACAATAAAATTATCAATCAATAAGAATGGAGTCGGAGATAATATTAAGGACACCTACAATTATGACTTCTCCATGTTTTGAATCCTTTCTGCTATGTCTCCTATAATTTCGCTTAATTCTCTACTGATCGCGAGTACTCCAACTATCGTATGTAATACTCTTCGAGAAACTACAATAATTTATTAGACATATTCTTCAAAACTATGTTAGTTGGTACCGCTTAGTATGACCATGTCAAGGCTTTGTTATTGCTAAATCCACCTTTAAACCCGTCGTATTGATTCCTCACATACGTTAGGAGTGATGTATGTGAGGAATCTGGCTTATGAAGAAGAGCCGGTGGCCATTTTGGATAAACAAATCTAGAAGTTGAGGTCAAAGGATATTGCATTAGTGAAGATTCGATGGAAAGGTCAACTGATCGAGGAAGACTTGGGAGATCGAGCATGATATGCTGAGTAGATATCCTCATCTTTTTGATATTTTAGGTATTATTCTATACCCGTTTAAGGATGAACATTTATTTAAGAAGGGATGAATGTAACGACCGGGCCGATCGTTTTGTGTATTTGAGCTCCATTTTCCTATTTGATGCTTCTCATATATTATTTCATTATTTTGTTTTTGACTTTTGAAATTAGTTAATATGGACCGGGAAAGGTTGGAAAGTGATTTGAGATACTTAGTCTCATTTTAGATGCCTAAGTTGTTAGAGTCGATCAAGGTTTGACTTTTGAGTAGTTGGTCTCGGATTTGTGATTTGATGGTTCCAATAGGTTCGTATAGTGAATTTGAACTTAGGATTATGTTCGGATTTGGATCCACAGGTTCCTTTAAGGTTTTGGCTCTATTTGCTGGCAAGTTAGCAATTTGAAGGTTTAGCGAGTTCATAGGTTTGACCGAGAGTTCAATTTGATAATATCAAATTCCGATTGTTATTTTGAAACTTGGAGTAGGTTTATTTTGTTGTATGGAACGCGGGTTCAAAGTTTGGTTGCGATCCGAATTGTTTAGGGTCGAATCAGACGCTTGGTTAGAAGCTTGGAAGCTGTTGAACTTCAGAGAAGTGTAACTTGCAGTTTGTTCCTTGATTCATAGTTGTGATGGTCTCAAGGTGTTTTCAAGCTTTGGAGAGGTCCATTTAATGTTTGTGGACTTGTTTTTCTGATTGGACAGGGTCCCATAGGGTTCGGGTGATTTTCGGACAACCCTAAGAGCATGTTGAGAAGCACTAAGTTATTGCTGGTTTTGGTGCATCGCAATTGCAATGAGAGGGTCACAATTGAGACCATTAGATTTCTGAGGTGGTGATATGGGTAGGATATCGCATTTGTGAGATATTGGTCGCACTTGCGACAAGGTGCTTCTAGAGGGACCTTCACAAATTGCGAAGGTGTAATGTCGCAAATGCGACAGGGCAGGCTAGGTGAAGCTTCGCATTTGCAAGCGTAGAGTCGCATTTGCAAGGGTAACATTTTGCGAGCCCCAAGTCGCGAAAGAGAAATCTGCAGCTGGGTAAATAATTAGAAGTTCGGGATTTTTAGCCCATTCTCTCATATTTTGAACCCTAGATTTTGAGGGAGGCAATTTTTCCTGGAGATTTCCTTACAAGAATTTAGGTAAGTGATTTCTACTAATTTATGGTATTATTTCAAGAATTTACATTGATTCTTAACATCTAAAATTAATTTTGTTTTGGTGTTTTTGCTTACAATTTAGGAGAATGAAAAACGATGTTTTGAGCTATGATATGGACGTGTATTTAAAAATCAAATACATATTTGGTCTCGTAGGGTTATAGGTAGTCGATATCTACCCCTTGACCGGGATATTGACCATGTGGGCCCATGGTTAACTTTTGTTGACTTTTGGATATTTTAGTAAGATTGATGCTTCATTGTTTGGAGTTGATTCCTATAGTATTATTTGATGTTATTGAGTTGTATTTGACGATATTCGGGGCTTTTGGAGGTTGAATTCAAAGGAAAAGATCTGTTGGACGATTGAGCTATTACGGAGGGGAGGTAAGTCTCTTGTCTATTCTTGTAAGAGGAAAATTCACCCCATAGGCGATATACATATGCGTGACAACCCAAAAGGTCGTTTGGAGTACCAACTCCCCTTTTTGTGTTTTGAGATTTTTCATAGTTTTATTTGATGTCATAACTTTCATGTGTGGTACGTGTCGATTTCTGAAAAGTTTATGTGCAACTTATTAAAAAATATGATTTTTAACTTTAAAAGTGGCTAGAATTGACCACAGTCTACATTCTTGGTAAACAACCTTGGATCAGTGTATTAACAATTCTGATAGGTTCGTATGATGATCTTGGACTTGTACATATGTTTGGTTGGTGTCCTAAGTGATCCAAGGCCGTTTCGGCGCTTTATATTGAAAGTTGGAAATTTGAGATTGAACTTTGAAAATCTTGAGTTATGGTGAGCGATTCTTGATTTTAGATGTTATTTTGATGATTTGAGCTTGCGAGCGAGTTTTATGATGTTAATATACCTGTGTGAATGTTTGTATTGGAGTCGGAGACGCTAGGATGAGTTTCAGATGGGTTGCAGACTGTTTTTGCATAGCTGAAGGTTGCTGGTGTTGCCGAGCTGCAGATCTCGCATTTGCGAGAGTTTTTTCCCAAATGTGAGCCTAGCATTTGCAAGAACCTACTCGCATTTGCAGTACTGGGCCGGGGGATGGCAGCTTTGCATTTAGTTCATATTTTCGAGGTTTACAACCTTTGCATTTGCAGAGTTCCAGCCGCAATTGCGACTCTGATGCAATAAGGGGAAGCTTCGCATTTGCTAAGCTTATTTCGCATTTGGGGAGTGCCTAGGTTCACATTTGCGATCAGTGCATCACATTTGCAATATTTAAAGCTCAGGGGCTGATACGCAATCTCCACCAGCTGTTTGCATTCGCTAATGTCGCAATTGTGAACACTATTCGCAATTGCGATATCTGCAGCTGGGTCAAATGTTGGGATTTCAGGACTTAGCTTATTTTACACAACTTTTGAGATATGGACTCCATAGAGGATATTTTTGAAAAGCAATTTCTTCCAACTTCATAGGTTAGTAATCTTAACTTATATTTTTTTTTTTTCAATTTCCTTACATTTTCATGAATTTCACTATTAAATCTAAGATTCGTTGAGAAGAAATTGTGGAGTTTTAGGTAGAAACTAGGAATTTTCTAAAATTGAGATTTAGACCTTAAATTGATGTCAGATTTCGAAACAAATCACATATTTGGACTCGGGGATAAACGGGTAATCCAGATTTGGTCTTAATTTTGGATTTCAACAACGTGAGCCCAATTGAATTTTTTGTTGGCTTTTTCAATTATGTTGGATATTGAACCTTTTTCGTACAAAGGTAGTTTCTAAAGCTTATTTTGACTTGTTTGAACAATATTTGACTAGATTCGGGTTGTTTAGCGGCATATTCTAAAGGGAAACCCGTGCTGGATTGTTGTTATCGTTCTAGAAAGAGGTAAGTGTCTTGGTTAACCTTAATTAAGGGAATTAGGGGTGTAATTGATTCTATTTTCTACGTGATCTATGTGATGGGAACGTCGTATATGCATGGTGCCGAGTGTATATGAGTTGGCCATAAGACAAGCTTGTGAGTAGAATTAGCCTTATTTGTGCCATGTTACTTTGTGTATTATGTCTTTCATTCTTTAGATAAATTGTAAAACTCTTTGATTTCTTGTATTCATGTTATTTCCTATGATTGATCTTATTATGATATTAGGCGTTGAGATTGTTGATTTTGTTGTTCGTGCTAAATTGTTGGTAAATTTTCATATACGAGTTATGTTCAAATAGTACTATTGATGCTGAATATGCTTCCCATCTTGCTTGGCACCATGTTATATGAAATTCATGGTGAGGAAGATTGAAATGCACGAAGGATATTGCATGCTTGTGAAGTAGAGTGATTGTGCACGAAGAGTGTTTCCATGCTTTATTCATATGTTAATATAATTGCACGAAGGGTGTTTTCGTGCTTGAGAGAACGTGAGGATATGCACCAATTATATTTTCGTGCTTGCTATTATATTATGTTGTGAGGAAGGGAGTAAAAGCACGAAGGGTGATGCCGTGTCATTTGTTATCTTTCATTATTTCTTACTTTGTTATTCAGATTGTTGAATTGGCTTTGTGGTTTTGTAATTTACTTTTTGAAAGGTTGTTCAAAGTTATTGTAAAAGTATGAGTTATGGTTTACTCAGTGACACCTTCCTTTAGTTTCCCGTTTTATGTTTCTCTACTTATGTACTTATTGTCCTTCTCACCCGTTATTGTCATGCCTTATACTTGGTACTTTACTTGTCATATCGTATTTCTTGATATTATAATTGCTCAGGTTTATTTATAGGTGTCTTGTCTTAACCTTATCACTACCTCATTGTGGTTAGGATCGACATTTATGGAGTACAATGGGTCATTGTACTCATACTATACTTCTGCACTTCTTGTGCAGATTTGGACATTGGTACCAGTAGCGTCCTGAGAGGTGCTTAGCAGATACTATGTAGACGACTCGAGGTGGATCTACATACCATCCATATGCCTTAGAGTCATCTTTCCATTTTTGCTGTACTATTTTTACTTTTCAGACAATATTGCATTTCTTTCGAGACAGTGTATGTGGTAAACTCTAGAAGCTCATGTATTTGTGGCTCCACGTCTTGGAATGGTTGAACATTAGTGTTGATCGTGGACTTATCATGTATACTTTTGAGTTGATTTTACATCATATTATTAACTTGTTGTTAGTCATAAATTGTAGTTCGTTTGTATTTTTTGATGTGTGTTGACTTGCCTAGCTAGCAGTGTTAGGCTCCATCACAATCCCGATTGATTGGAATTTTTGGTTTTGAGAATGTGCTAGTTGCTACTTGCTTTAGGTGCTTCGTAAATGCGAGGTGACGAGTGTATATGCATGGCTAGGTTTTGACTATAGCCTAATTCCCTCAAAGTCACAATTGCGATAGAATGCTCGCAAAAGCGAAGAACTCCAGCTTCGCAAATGTGAGCAGAGCTTTGCAAAAGCGAAGCTGACCCAACCCCCTCCAGTATTGCAAATGCAGTCTTGGCATCACAATTGCGAAATGCAAGACCAACAGATTAACGCCAACAACAAATTCTCAACTAAGCCAAAATCATCCGCAATGCATCCGGAACTCACTCGAACTCTTGGGGCTCCAATATGAACATTCACACGAGTGTAGTACAACATAGAAATTTGCTCATGCACTAATATCATCAAAATAACATCAAAATTCAAGTATCAATCACTATGACTCAAGATTTTCAAAGTTTAAACTTAATTTTCCAATTTTTTACATAATGCGCCGTAACGGCCTTGGGTCACCTAGTACCCCAACCAAACATGCATGAAAGTTTAAAATAAACATACAAAACTACCGTAGTTGTCAAAATACCGATCTGAGGTCCTTTATCAAATGACACTGACCGTGGTAAACTCTAGCCATATTTAAAATCAAAAATCACATTTTCTTCAAAACTTCACATATAAACTCTCCAGAAATTGATACGGACCACGCGCGTAAGTCATAAATCACCAAATATATATATATATATATATATATATATATATATATATATATATATGTTAAGTCTTGAAACACATTAAAGGACTGTAGTATCCAAAATGACCTATGGGGTCGTTACATTCTCCACCTCTAAAAGAAACGTTCGTCCAAATGAACATACAAATGTACCTGGACTGGTAAAAAGGTGTAGTATCTACTCCTCATATTAGACTCGGACCTCCAAGTAGCCTCCCTAATTGGTTGACCTCTTCAAGGCACTTTCACAGAAGGAATACTCTTGGATCTCAACTGTCGAACCTGCCGTTTAAGAATCGCCATCGACTCTTCCTCATAGGTCAAATTCTCATCAAGATGTATCGTGTTGAAGTCTAAAACATGTGACCTATCTTTATGGTACTTCTAAATCATGGATACATGAGATACCGGATGTACCCTTGCTAGACTAGGTAGCGATATAAGCCTATAAGCAACCTCCTCAACTCTCTCCAGGATCTCAAACGGGCCAATAATCCTCGGGCTCAACTTTCCTCTCTTCCTAAACTGCATCATGCCCTTTATAGGTGACACGCAGAGAAGAACCTTCTCACCTTCTATGTAAGCCACATCTCAAACTTTCTGGTCCGCATAACTCTTTTTCCTGGACTGAGCTGTACGAAGATGTTACTAAATCACTTTTACCTTCACCAACACATCACAAACCAAATATGTACCCAATAATCTAGCCTCACTGGGATCAAACCAACCAACTAGAGAATGACATCGACTCCCATATAAAGCCTCATACAGAGCCATCTGAATGCTCGACTAATAGTTGTTGTTGTAGGCGAACTCCGCTAGAGGTAGAAACTAGTCCCACTAGCCGTCGAAATCCATAGAGCATGCTCGCAACATATCCTCCAAAATATGAATGGTACGCTCAGATTGTCCATCCATCTGAGGATGAAACGCAATACTCAGATCGACCCGTGTGCCCAACTCACTGTCAGAAGTCCAAATTCCCACTTTTGGATGTCGTGATAGAACCTAGTCCCTAAGACTAGGTAAGTATAATAATTAATAACATAATTGAACTATTTAACCATTAAGCATTAACCACTAAATGACATACATAGCTGCAAAGGATCAATAGTTATACATTTCCCAAAGTCGGTAGTACAAAGTAATAAGCTCTATTGAAATACACTAGAATCTCTAAATACAATATTGTTTTAAAATGAAGATAAATAGTAGTAAAGATATTGTCCGAAGGTGACTTGGAGGCAACGTCAAGTAGGTATACCTTGAAGTTTCCAGCCACGCAGACACAACTCTCAACAACA
Organism: Nicotiana paniculata; assembly: GCA_005239505.1. Classification (NCBI taxonomy): domain Eukaryota; kingdom Viridiplantae; phylum Streptophyta; class Magnoliopsida; order Solanales; family Solanaceae; genus Nicotiana; species Nicotiana paniculata. The sequence goes on from ML342063.1 coordinate 12,413, forward strand.
CGATCAGAAGAACTAAGATCTGTACCAAAATATGCAGAAGCGTAGCATGAGTACGCCATAGCAGTACCCAGTAAGTATCAAGACTAACATCTGTAGATTAGTGATGAGGCTAGGTCCAGACACCTACTAGACATAGAAACCTGTGCAAGATATAACATAAAGCTAACAATGGAAAGAACATCAATGTAAGGCTATCATCGAAAATATTATTTATTTACAATCAATAATGAAATTATATAAAACACAAATGGCAGCAAGAAGTGAGCCGGTAATAAACCAGCGACATAATCAGAACACATATGAAGTTTGAATGAACTCATATATGGAAAACATATGACAATTTAAATAATCAAATCGTTCCTAACACATGAATGGCAATAAAAATTACCCTGAGGCACCACACCTCATATCCAAAATCACGAGACATAATTCCAAATCTTACACCTGTGGCCACTCGTGCCAACCATAACAATCTCCTTCGTATGGCAAAGCCTGCTTGCTACCATGTACATTATATCTGTGACAAATATCAATGCCAAAATGTTCAAGAGATATTTTCAAAACATAATAAAGAATAATAACAATCTTGAATAAAGTAAGAAGTTAAATAAGAAAATGGCTTTATTTTTTAAATAGAATATCAATAGAGTAAATCGTAAAATAAAGTACAATTTATACAAACTAGGATATCAAAGGAGTTTAGTTTAGGAATCAATAAGGTAAAAAATAATAACATTTTTAAATAAGGTAAAGCATCATATTAGTTACCAAAATCAAGTAAAGAATTAGTTAAAGAAAAGTGTGACAACAATTTTAAGTAAAGTAAAACATTATTTAATGAAGTGAATTTGAGAATTAGTTAATGTAAAATATAAATCATTTAAAAATAGTAAGATATCAAGTGAGATGGCGAGTTTTATCCGTAGAGTCACATAAAATAAAGCATGTTAGTAGTTCTTTTATTAAAAATCCATTATGTTGCCAACAACTCAATAAATATTAGGTAATGACTCCACGCAAGTAAGCTCATCTTGACAATCAGTTCGACAAGTAACAACGGAGGAACAAATTGGCACATAATAGTAACAAAACAACTCATGCAGAATGCATGACTCACACAAGAAGTCACAATTGTTCCAACACAAGAATAACAACAATAACAAAATACAATTAAGATGCAAGTGAAATACTATAAGGAAAAATACAATAACCGTTCAATCAACAAGCCGTTCCAATATAGAATGTACAATGAGAATCACAACCGAGGTACCACCTTGTAATCACATTTCACAAGTCATAATCACAATCTTCCTTATATCACTGCGTGAGCCTTGAATTTTTTTAAAAAGATTTTTTCGGAAATAACTACACGCGTTTTAGCAACCTTATCTCACCGCGTGGCTTAAAGTAATTCTCTTACTAGCAATTCGCGTATAAATCCCACCTTATCACACCACATACGTATCAACCCCTTTCCTTATATCACCGCATGCGTATAAATATCACAACACAATAGTCAGCTCGCATCATACGTGCCCATATGTCATAAAAACTTTCCAAAATCAACAATAAAAACGTTAACATATAGCCCATGGCTCAACCACAACGTGTACAAGAATCTCAATAATAACAATAATGAATGAGAATTACTCAACATGGAAAGGTATCTCAAAAATCAACAGCTTCAACTTCAATGTGATGATAGTTTTCATAACTTCAACGTCAATAACTAACAATGAAGGTATTCCCAAGAAATGACAACTTCCAATTCAAATGTATCACATAAGCGAAACAACGAAAAGATAGTATGAAAGAGAAACTACATATGAATGCAAAAGAATAATTCAACACGAAGAGACATCATGAAATAATAACTTCAAATAAAAATAACTCAACAATAAAAGAGGCATATGACAATAAGAGAGGTAACAATGTCAATTAAGGCATATAAGAGCACGTTTGTCAATAAAAGATAAAACAAGTGTTAACAATGTCAAGTAAAGCATGTAAGAGTAATTTAACAACGAGAGATATAACATGATTTGACAATTTCAGTTGAATGCATGAAAGAGCCTAAGAGTCTACAGCGGTCAAAATACCAAATATAAGCCCGTGTACACACTCGTCACCTCATGCACATGTCGTCCACATAATGCAAACAACATAATTAACCCAAATCCTAAAGGGTGGTTCTCCCACACAAAGTTAGGCAAGATACTTACCTCAATTAGGCCAAATCAACACTCAAAAAAGCTTTTCCTTTTAAAGTTCACCACAACTCGACTCAAGTCTAGAAAAAAATGACTTAATAATATCAAACAATAAGAGAGAAACCAATTTCAATTAATAAAGCTATGATCTTTGTACAATAATCTAAAAGTCAACAAAAGTCAACCCCAGTCTCGACCGGTCAAAACCCGAGTCTAAGGGTAGATCCTTACTATCCATAACCCCGGGCTCGACCGGTCAAAATCTGAGTCCAAGGGTAGATCTCGACTCTTTTATCCCAATTTTTATCGTTCAAACCTCGTAAAAAAATCCCTAAAATTTCCCTTCAAATCTCATAATTTTTGACATTAAGTCTTATATATAATCATGTAATATAATTAGAAATTAATTAAAATCCCTTACCCAATAGTTTGGTATGAATATCCCTCCACAAAAGTTCCTCCTACCGAGTGTAGGGCTAAAAAAATTATAAAATGAATCTAAGTCTCGCCATACCAGCTATAAACCAACATCAGGTGTCCTATTTGCAACATGGGGTTCGCAAATGCAAAAACACGATTGCAAAAGCGAACACTGACCCACTATGATGAAGTCGCAAAATGCGATATATAATTTGCAAATGCGAGGACTGGAACTTCGATAAAGCGATAGGAAAAGTCGCAAATGCGGAACATCTCCTGCCCAGGTGCCATCGCAAATGCGATGGAGTTGTTCGCAAATGCAAACCCCCGGTTCCATACCAATATCACAAAATAGAGAAGGATCTCGCAAATGCAGAGATCGCAAATGTGATCAAGACCTCGCAATTGCGAGAATAGTGCACCAGCAACAACTGAACCTTGCCAAAAACCCCTGCAACGTATCCGAAACTCTCCCAAGCCCCACGGGTCCCAAACCAAACATCCACATATGTACATAAAGATCATTAAAACTTGCTCGCACGATAAAAAAACCAAAATAACATCTATAACCACGAACAAGACATCAAAACACATGATTTTCAAAAGAAAACTCAAGAACCTCTAGTTTTACAAACAATCGTCCGAATCCTATCAAACCAACTCTGAATGAAACCAACTTTTGCAAACAAGTTCTAAATAGAAAAACGGACCGATACCAAGTCCCGAAACAAAAATCCAAACCCGATAGCCACAACGTCAATCCATGGTCGAGCTTAGGATAATTCTAAACCTTTAAATTACCAAATTTTGGCATAATAAGTCAAATCAACGTAGGGACATCCGAATTCAATTCCGGGCGTATACCTAAGTCCAAAATCACGATGTGAGCCTATCAGAACCATCAAAATACCGATCCGAGATCAAATATACAAAAGTGAAACTTGGTCAACTCTTCTAATCTTTAAGTTTCTAAAATGAGAATCACTCTCCCACATCAATCCGGGACCCATAAAAAATCAGAACCAACGACATACACATGTCATAATACATAATATGAAGCTATTCGTGACCTCATAATATTAGACAAAGTGAAACTACTAGAAATGACCGATCGGGTCATTACACTCACTGCACGACTCTCTAAAACTACAAAGTGGACTTCATGCTCAGATCCAAAATGATAGAAATGGGCATGCCGTGCAGGGAGATAATTTCCCATATGTAATTTTGAGTCAACCGCTGTGAACCATAGGATGTCATCACCAGAATGTAGTGTACAGACTTAGTTAAGCGATCCAGAATAACCCAAATGACATCATACTTCCTCAAGGTCAGGGGAAAGCCTACCACAAAGTCCATAGTGATGCGCTCCTATTTCCACTCAAGTATACCAACTTCTAAGTCAACCCCCATGGTTTCTAATGTTCATACTTCACCTGTTAACAATTCAAACATAGAGAGACATGTCCAATAATGTCTTTACAGTGTTGCTTCAGGTCATGATACATCTTCGTGACACCTGTGTGAATGGAATACCACAAACTATAAGCCTCCTAAAGGATCAACTCTCTTAAACCATCATCACTCAAAACACAAATCCGTTCCTGATATCATAATCGACAATCACAACCTTCTTAGCACCACCTCGCTACACCGTGTCCTTCAATACCAACAAGTGAGGGTCATCAAATTAGCGATCGTTGATGCGCTCCAACAACGATGACTGTGCCACAACACAACCAAGAGCCTTACTAGGCTCCGAAATACCCAATCTCATGAACTATTCAGCCAAACCCTGAACATATATGGAAAAATGGCCTCTCCATTTCCAGTAAGAATGGCAAACTGCCATGTTCTCCGCCTTCCTGCTCAAGGCATCGACTACCACATTGGCCTTCCTCGAATAATATAATATCATGATATCATAGTATTTCAGTAACTTTAACCATATCTACTGCCTTAAATTAAGGTTCTTCTGCTTGAATAGATGTTAGAGACTCTGATGGTCGGTATAGACCTCACATAGAATGTTGTATAGATAGTCCCTCAGCATCTTGAGCGCATGAACAATGGATGCCAACTCCAGATCATGCACATGGTAATTATTCTCATGAACATTAAACTGACAAGATGCATAGTGAATCACCCACCTATCCTGTATTAATATCGTTCCAAGTCCAATACGCGATGCATCAAAATACATAGTGTAAGATCCCGAACCTATAAGCAACACCAACACTAGCCTGTAGTTAAGGCAGTTTTAAGCTTCTGAAATCTCCCTTCACACTCGTCAGACCATCTGAAAAGAGCGCCCTTCTGAGTTAGCTTGGTCAATGAGGCCGATATAGATGAAAAAACCCTTCATGAATCGGCGATAGTAACCCGCCAAACCCTAAATTTCTGTAGCTAAAGTAGGCCAAGAAAAATCCTGAACTACCTCAATCTTCTTAGGATCCACCTTGATACCCTTAGAAGACACAACATGACCCAAAAAGGCAACCAAGTCTAACCAGAACTCGCACTTCGAAACCTTGGCATATAGTTGACGATCCTTCAAAATCAGAAGCACAATCCATAGGTGCTGCTCATGCTTCTCTCTACTATGAGAGTAAACCATAATATCATTAATGAAGACAATTATGAAGGAACCCAAATAAGGCTTGAACACTCATTTCATCAAATCCATGAAGGGTGCTGGAGCATTAATCAAGCCCAATAACATCACTAAGAACTTATAATGTCCATATCGAGTCCAAAAAGCCGTCGTAGGGACATCCTACACCCTAATCTTCACTTGATGGTAGCCAGATCTCAAATCAATCTTGGAAAACACCTTTGCACCCTGAAGCTGGTCAAATAAATCATATTTCCCAGGAAACAAATATTTGTTCTTAATAGTGACCTTGTTCAACTGCCGATAATCAATGCACATCCTTATCGATCCATCCTTTTTCTTAACAAACAATACCGACGCATCCCAATGTGAAACACTCGGTCTGATGAATCCCTAGTCAAGAAAATATTGAAATTGATCCTTCAGTTATTTCAACTCAGTTGGATCCATACGGTACAGTGGAATAGAAAAAGGCTTAGTGCTTGGAATTAAATCATTACAAAAGTCTTTATCCCTGTCGGGTGACATACTTGGCAAGTCTGTAGGAAATACCTCAGATAACTAACTCACACCTGATATAGAATCCATAAAAGGAACCTCAACACTAGAATCACGAATATAAGCCAAATATGCTAAACACCCCTTCTCATCCATACACCAAGCCTTTAAATATGAATCCACTCTGCTAGTGGAGTGACCGCAGGTCTCTATCCAGTTTAATATAGGCAACCCTGCCATGGCTAAAGTCACAGTCTTGGCATGATAATCTAAGATAGTGTGATAGAAAGACAGCCAATCCATACCAAGAATGACTTCAAAGTCCACCTTATCCAACAATAAAAGATCGACGACAATATCGAAAGCATTAATAGTAAACATAAGACTAGTATATCCAATCAACTATTATAGAATCTCCAACCTGTGTAGGCATAGAAATAGGAACATTAAGATAATCACGAGGAATACTCAAATGAGAAGCAAAGTATGAAGACACATAAGGATATGTAGAACCCGGATCAAACAACACATAACCATCTCTTTGACAGACTGAGATAATACCTGTTATAACTACATTAGATGACTCCGCCTCAAGTCTAGCTGGAAATGTATAACAACGGGGATGAGCCCCACCAACCTATCCTCCACCTTTAGGATGACCTCACTATTTAACCTCCACCTCTAATTTATTGGCCCCTACCTCGGACTACTAGAACTCCGCCTCTAGCAGGTTGTACAGGTGGTGGAGCCATCAGTATTTGAATCATCGCACGAGTACACTGTTGTGGCATACTGCTTTGTGACATAGGGAAAAACTTTGTGTCGTGCCTCGTATCCCCACTTGTATAACAGTCCCTTGACTGACATGAATTCTAACCCTAAAGTTGTCCCTGTCGACCCGAATGACCACCCTGGTAACTCTGTATTGGAGGTGCACTAATTTAAGCTGGAGGTGCACTATATGCTAGTTGCTTAGAATGAGGTCCGTAAGCACTGTGACTGCCTAAAGTACCATAGGCGACCTAAAAAAAGACTGAACTGGCCTGATAGGATAGACTCTACCAAAGTAACCCTTGCCTCCAGATGAGGCACCATAGAACCCTCCAAAATAACGGGGTCTCTTGTCAGAGGTCGTCTCCCTAGCTTGGACTTTAATTCACTCGATCCTCCTGGCGATCTCCACAACCTGAGTGCAAGAAATCTCAGGCTCGATCTCTCTGGGTATCTGAAGTCTAATGCCAAATATAAAGCCAACTACGAACCTCCACACCTTCTCCCTATCAGTAAGGACCAGGATAGCTGCATGGCATGGAAAATCCACAAATATTGTCTCATACTAAGTAACAATCATGCTATCATATAGAAGGCATTTAAATTGACTGCAAATACTCTCTCCGAGTGAAGGGAATGAACTTCTCCAAGAACAGCTGCGAGAACTGAGTCCATGCAAGGGGAGGTAATCCCGCTGGCCTATCCGGCACATACACCTACCACCACCTCTTGGTAGAACCATGCATCTGAAATATGGTGAAGTTAACTCTGTTGGACTCCACTATTCTCGTGTTGCATAAAATCTCATGGAAATGGTCCAAGAATTCTTGGGGGTTCTTAGAAGGTGTACCACTAAAGTTAGGGGAATAAAACTTGGTGAACCTATCCAACCTCTTCAACTCATTAGCTAACACTGCGAGTCTCTCCCTAGGATGTGTAGCAATAATAGGTTGAATCCCCCAAACTGGTGGAGCTGCTGGGGTCTAATAACCATGCGCCATTTGATCCGGAATCTCATCATCGTGCTCTATCTGAAGCTCGACAATAGGTGAAACTGCGCATGCTCTAGGTTGAGCTTTGCATCTACCTCGACCTCTACCCCTAGTAGTGTCTGCAACGCTGGGCTCTGGTTCCTGATCAGCAATGGACGCATCACGTGTTCTCACAATTTGTGAAACAATAAGAGATGAGAGATTCAAAAGTCATGATAGAACAAAGTCACACGATAGAGAAATAAATAATGTGAAGTTTCCTAAAGACAGACTTTGTACCGATCCTCAAGACTCTACTAAGCTTGCTCATGACTCGTGAGACCTATGCAACCTAGCGCTCCGAGGCAGACCTAAAAAGTATTGAACGACACTTGTGCTTTCACTCTCATCCCCACATTATAAAACAATAACAAGCACGAAAAAACCATTCGTGCATATCCTTATATTCACTTAAACAATAATATCAATATACAAATAATGCACGAAAACACCCTTCGAGCACAATCACTCTTCCTCATAAGCACGACAAAACTCTTTGTGCATTTCACTCTTCCTCACCAAGCAATCATATAAAACACATTACCAAGCAAGGTTGGAAGTAAATTAAACATAAACAATAGTATTTGAACAAAACTCGTCACATGAGAATCTACCAACAATTATCACCAACAACCAATAAAACATTCAAGGATCTCAACACCAATATCTCGATAATCTAAACTTAAATAGTTACATGAATACGAGAAATTAAAGAATTAAACAATCTATCTAAAGAAGGAAGACATAATACATGAATAAGATGGTACAAGTAGGCTAATTCTACCAGCATTCTTATCCCATGGCCAACACATATACACCGGTTACCTTGTATATATGCCGCCCCAACACATGTATTACATAGAAAATAGACTCGATTCTAACCTATTTCCCTAAAATCAAGGTTAACCAAGACACTTACCTCTTTCTGGAACATAATTAACAATCTAACATGACTTTTCCTTTAGATCAAGCCTCTAAACCAATCGAATCTAGTCAAATATTGTAAAAACAAGCCAAAGAAAGCATTAGAAACTACTATCAAATGAAAAATGTTAATATAATTGAAAAAGTCAACCCGAGCCCACGTGGACGAGATCCGAAATTAAAGACCAAATCCCGATTACCCATTCACCTCGAGCCCGGATATGTGATTTATTTTAAATTCGATCGCAATATGAGGTCTAAATCTTAGTTTTATAAAAACCCCTAAATTTTATCCAAAACCCCCAAATTTTACCTTGAAATTCATAGATTTGATGATTAAATTCATGACAAGTAATTCAAATTTAATATAGAAAAAATCTAAGATTGCTCATGTGAATTTGGGATGAAATCTCTCTCCAAAAAATTACCTTTATCGCAATAGCAAACTCTTGTTCGCAACTATAATGTTCGCAAAAGAGAACAACTGGTCGCGATTGCGAACCAATCTTTCAACCTCCAATATTTCAAAAGCAATAAATTCATCATAAATGCGAACTCTGGGTCCACAAATGTGAACAAAAAATCAAAAATGCGAAGCTGCACCTAATTCCCTTATAGTCGCAAATGCGACAAAACACTCGCAAAAGCGAAGATTTCCACCTTCGCAAATGCGAACAAAGATTAGAAAAAGAGAAGAAGGCCAATCCCCCTTTATTATCACAAAGGAGAGCTTCGCATCACAACTTTGGTGCTCTCATTTGCAAACAAGTCTTACAAATGCGAGACCTGCAGATTAACACCACCAACAAATTCTCGACGAAGCCAAAACCATTTGCAACACATTTGAAAACTCACTATAGCCCCTCGGATTCCAATACGAACATTCACACAAGTGTAATAACATCATAAAAACTTTCTCGTGCACCCAAATCATCGAAATAACATTAAAATTCAAGAACTGACCTCTAAAACTCAAGATTTTCAAAGTTTAATCTCAATTTTTCCAATTTTTCAAATTATGCGCCAAAACGGACTCGGGTCACTCGAGACCCCAACCAATTATGCATACAAGTCCAAAATCATCATACGAGCTTACCAGAATTGTCAAAATACAGATTTGAGAATGTTTACAAAAAATGTTTACTATGGTCAACTTTAGCCACATTTAAAGTCAAAAATAATATTTTCTTCAGAACATCACATATAAACCTTTTGAAAATCGACATGGACCACACATGCAAGTCATAAATCATTAAATTAAGCTATGTAAAATCTCAAAATAGAGAAAAGGGAGCTAGTATATAAAACGACCTATCAGGTCATTACAGTTATTGTATTTCTTGCTATCATGCTTTATATGTTTGTATGACTACATGAATAATTATATAGATCATGTGTAGGTGTTGATTTCTTGTTGAGCATGGTATTTTCTATTGTATGGTGTATCCGCCTGATTTGAGATGTATTTATACATTCGCACATGCATACTCCTTGGCATTCTATCTTCTGCAGTCCATGAGTATGTAATTTGATATTCGTCCCTCGTATACATGTATTCTTGTATGTGCCTTATGTGTGATGGACTATATTAGCAGCACGTGAGTAGTCAGTGCGAGATGATCACTTGTCACATAAGTTATCCATGCGGTTGTTATTATTCGCACACGAGTAGTCCATGCAACATATGATTTTTCCTTGGAGCACGTGAGTTGTTTGTGCAACATGTAGATAAGGATCCATACCTGTAACGACCCGACCGGTCGTTCCGTGAGATAAGCCCTGTTTCCCCCATTTCTGCCTTATCATATGTTTCTTATCCTATTTATGTTGTGTTGGGTCGGTTGGTTCGGGTTCAGAGTGGTTGTGGTGAGAATTGAGACACTTGGTCTCTTAAATTAGCTTAATAGTTGAAAAAGTCAATTGGGAGTTGACTTATCGGTAAACAACCTCGGAATATGGATATGGCTCGGATAACTTCATTAGGTGATTTGGGACATAGGAGTGTGTTCGGAATGAAGTTTTGATGTCCGTTGTAGAATTAGGCTTGAGTTGGCGAAAGTTAGGTTTTGGTGATTTCCGGTCGGCAGTGGAAAATAGAATATCAGGGTCGGAATGGAATTCCAGAAGTTGGATCAGGTTCATAATGTCATTTTGGATACGTGTGCAAATTTCAAGTCAATCGGATGTGTTTTGGTTAGTTTCGGAATCATTGGCGAAATGTAGAAGTTTCAAAGTTCATAGGCTTGAATTTGATGTAGTTTTGGTGTTTTCGTGTTGTTTTTGGTGTTTCTAAGGCTCGAATAAGTTTGAATGATATTATGGGGTGTGTTGGTAGTATTGGTTGAGGTCCCGGGGACCTCTGGTGTACTTCGGATGCTCAAACATGGACTTTTTATTCTTAAGGAGTCTGCTATTTCCTGGTGTTTTAGTAGTAGTGATTTCTTCACTGCGATTGCGTGGATTCATCCGCGATCACGTAGAGTAAAAGACTGGGCCAGAAAATTTTTTCTATGCGATCCCGTGGTAAGGATTGCGATCGCATACGTTTGACAAGTGAGGCAGAGTGATCGCGTGGACTTTGGTGCGATCGCATAGAGGTTCTGAGGCGCGTGTGTGGGATTGAGATTTGTTTTATGCGATTGCGTGTGTTGGTATGCGATCACGTAGGGTGGTCTGGGCTGTGTATCACGATCGTGTGGTTGAGTCGCGAACGCACTGAAGGGATTGTAAGTGCTGGGTAGAATATTTTAAAGGCCATATTTGTGAAATGAGCTCATTTTCCCTCCATTATTGAACGAGTTGAGAGCTATTTGAGAGGGTTTGAAGAAGAAATCAAAGGGTCTCACTTGGAGGTAAGGTTTCGAACTTCATAACTCGTTTCTATATCGTTTTTAAGTAATTAAACCGGAAAATTATTGAAATTAAATCCAAAATTTGGGGAACTTAAGTGCATGGAATTGAGATTTTCTTTTGAGGATTTGAGTGGGCAATTGTTGTCCGATTTTGGCGTTCTTGGTATGTATAGAATCGTGGGAGGACGAGGATTCTAGTGATATAAATTTTATCAAATTCCGAGATGTGGGCCTGGGGCTCGGGTTTGGCCGAATTTCGAGAATTGTGTCTAAATTGATAGTTTTCGATTGTGTTGTGTTCCTTTAGCATATATTGATGATGTTAATCTTGTTTTGGTTACATTCGGAGCAATCATGAACCAATTTGAGGGGCAAGAACATCAAGAATTAGTATTGTGGCCTGGTAGGTAAGTAATGGTTATAAATCTTGTCCTGAGGGTATGAAACCCCGTACTTCATATTTCTCACTGTTTTTAGAATGGCGCACACATCGGATGACGAGTATGTGGCGCGCACTGATTTTTGGATTGGACTTGGTCCTCTCCGTGACAACTATTGAGTTGCGTATTTTACTCTAAATCATATGTTAAAATTGTGTTCTAAAGACTATTGCTATATTTGGAGTATAAGCCATGTTTGGGGCCTCATGCAGACTTGTTTGGACCCCTTGGGGGCTTTTTTACTGCTATTTCCTCAGTGTTGGTTTATGATTTACACTCAGTCATATTGTGCTTAACTAATTTTGAAACTCAGCCATATTTACACTATTTTGAGATATAAAAATGATGTTTTGGGTCGAGTACCCAATTTAACTGATACGCCCGAGGGGCTTTTGAGAGGTTCTGACTGAGTGAGGCCGAGGGCCTGATTGTGAGGATATGATATGCCACGAGGTGGCTTGATATTAGCGCTTGGGCTGAAGGAGCCCCTCCGGAGTCTGTACACACCCCCAGTGAGCGCAGGTACCTACCGAGTGCGAGTGCTGAAAGCCGATTGATTTACGTAATTGNTCATATTGTGCTTAACTAATTTTGAAACTCAGCCATATTTACACTATTTTGAGATATAAAAATGATGTTTTGGGTCGAGTACCCAATTTAACTGATACGCCCGAGGGGCTTTTGAGAGGTTCTGACTGAGTGAGGCCGAGGGCCTGATTGTGAGGATATGATATGCCACGAGGTGGCTTGATATTAGCGCTTGGGCTGAAGGAGCCCCTCCGGAGTCTGTACACACCCCCAGTGAGCGCAGGTACCTACCGAGTGCGAGTGCTGAAAGCCGATTGATGAGTGATTGGGAGGCATGCGTAGCAGTGAGGTTGCCCGAGGGGCTGATACAGAGTGGCTGTGAGCTGCTGAGTGATGTTCTGCCCGAGGGGCGATTTATGATTCAAGTTTTTTCTCGAGGGGCTACTTATGATTTATTTCATTTTACAGTAAATCCTTCCGTTATTTTTATTTCTGAAATTGTTGGAAAACACATTTTTCAAAGGATTTTACTGAAGTTGGCTTTTAAGGCATGTTAATTTCATATATCTATGAATATACTGTTGGAAGGCTGTGCATATTGTGAACTGATGATATTGATTTTTATGTGTTTCTTGCCGCTTAGACTTGATTTATTTTCATTACTACTGAGTTGGAGTACTCACATTACTTCCTGCACCCCTGTTTGCAGATAAATGTGCTGATACTGAGCGTTAGCCATCTATTCCGTGCGGAGCCGGAGTTTGGGATATAGAGGTAGCTGTTTAGCGTCCACAACATCTATGTTTTCCCTTCTTATGTTGTATCTAGTTATTCGTTTGGAGGTTTTGTATTATAATAGTAGACTTTTGGCATATACGTTAGATGCTCATGACATGTTGACTCTGGATTTTGGGAATGGTTTAGACTATTTAGTTTTTTATTTTGCCTAATGAATTCGGTAATTCTATATACTTTATGAAATGTTTGAAATAGGTTGGAATTTTAGAAAGAAACAATAAGTATGTGATTGTTGGCTAGCCTAGTTCCACAATAGGCGCTATCACGGCCGGTTGGGATTTTGGGTCGTGACAAGTTGGTATCATAGCCTAGGTTACATAGGACTCAACGGTCATGAGATGGTTTAGTAGAGTCTTGCGGATCGATATGGAGACGTCTGTACTTATCTTTGAGAGGCTGCGGAACCCTTAGGAACAATCTCATTTTTCTTGAATTTTGTCGTGCCATTTTTTTGATTCTGGAAATCTAAACTTATGTTGGTTCATTCTCTCACAGATGGTGAGGACTCGCACTACCGATCAGGCTGACCAGTCACTAGCTAGACCAGCGAGAGGTCGACGCCGCGGTCGAGGCCGTGGCAGAGGAGGGCGCCAGCCCCTGCAGCAGCCAGGGCAGTGCGAGTTGATCCCCCTGTTCAGGATCAGATTCCCACCGCAGATACTCCAGCAGGACAGGCTCAGGCACCGACAGTGCCTATTGTTATTCTGGGTCTTCAGGAGACCTTGGCTCAGATATTGACCGTGTGTACCACCCTTGCTCAGGAAGTTGCTACTACTTCTCAGGCCGGGGGAGGCAGTCAGACTCTAGTTGCCCGGACACCTGAGCAGGCTACTCAGGGCCAGCAGACACCGGGGGCGGTTCTAACCCAGTCGGTTGCTCTAGTTCGGGACATCGTGGTTCCGGCTATGTTAGAGGACGAGTAGCGTAGACTGGAGAGGTTTAGTAGACTACAACTTCTGACATTTAGTGGTGCTGAGGGTGAGGATGCCAAAGGTTTTCTGGATAAGTGTCAGAGAATGCTGCGTACTGCTGGGATTTTGGAGACTAGTGGGGTCTCATTTGCTACTTTTCAATTTTCTGGTGCTGCTTTCAGTTGGTGGGAGTATTTGGAGAGGCGTAGGCCTGTTTGTTCAGCACCCCTCACCTGGAAGCAGTTCTCCACTATCTCTTTGGAGATGTATGTACCCCAGTCACACATGGAGGAGTAGCGCATGCTTTTTGAGCAGCTGCGTCAGGGGGAGCTATCAGTGACGCTGTATGAGATGCGATTTTTGGAGTTGGCTCGTCATGCTACCGAGTTTGTTCCTACTGATAGGGAGAGGGTTAGGAGGTTTGTGGATGGCCTCACTTATCAGCTCTGCCTTTTCATGACCTGGGAGAGAGTATCAGATTCTACATTCGAGCAGGTTTTTGATATTGCTCGAGATATTGAGTCGGTTCGCCGCCAGGAGCGAGAGGAGAGGGAGGCCAAGAGGCCTCGTGGATCGGGCAGTTCTAGTGGTGCTCCTTCTAGGGGGCAGTTTCAGCATGGTAGAGGCCGTTCATTCAGGCCTCCTTAGTCAGTCCGCCCAGCTTATAGCGGTGCATCTTTCGGGCATGGTCCCCGTTGTTCTCAAGCGGGACGTTTTTCATTTGGTGCCCTCCCAGCTCAAAGTGCAGCTCGAGCACCGCCAGTTCAGAGTTCTTCTATGCATGATTCTTCTAGTGGTCATTCTGGTGCCAGGGGTTTCTATCAGTCCCCGCCTCCAGCTCCAGGGAATTGTTTTGAGTGTGGAGAGTTTGTGCACATGTGGAGGCAGTGTCCCCGTCGTCTCGGTGGTTCTTCTTAGTAGAGGGGCCAGCTCTCAACTTCAGCCCCAGTTACTTCACCACTCGCCCAGGCAGCCAGGGGTGGTAGTCAATCAGCTAGAGGCCACCCTAGAGGGGTAGGTCGATCAGGTGGAGGTCAGGACCGTATGTACGTATTTCCAGCTAGGCCACATGCTATGGCCTCCGAGTTAATAATCGTAGGTATTGTCTCAGTCTGTTGCTTAGATGCTTTGTCTTTATTTGATCCTAGTTCTACATATTCCTATGTTTCATCATATTTTGCCCATTTTCTGGATATGCCCCGTGAGTCTTTAGTTACGTATGTTCATGTGTCGACTCCGGCGGGCGATACTGTTGTTGTGGACCATGTGTATCGGTCGTGTGTGATAGCTATTGGGGTCTGGAGACCCGAGAGGACTTACCGTTACTCAGCATGGTCGATTTTGATGTGATATTGGGCATGGATTGGTTATCTCCGTGTCATGCTGTTCTTTGTTGTCACGCTAAGACCGTGACCTTAGCTATGCTGGTATGTCCGAGGGTTGAGTGGAGAGGTTCTTCTGAGTATATGTCTAGCAGGGTTATTTCGTACCTGAATGCTCAGTGCATGGTTGAGAAGGGGTGTTTATCTTATCTGGCTTTTGTGAGGGATATCAGTGGTGAGACTCCCACTATTGATTCGGTTCCTGTGGTCCGTGACTTTCCGGATGTGTTTCCTGCAGACCTGCGGGCATGCCACCTGACAGGGACATTGATTTTGGTATTGATCTGGTGCCAGGCACCCAGCCTATTTCTATTCCACCTTATCGTATGGCACCAGCAGAGCTAAAGGAATTATAGGAGCAGCTTCAGGAACTCCTATATAAGGGTTTCATTCGGCCTAGTGTGTTACCATGGGGTGCACCGATGTTGTTTGTAAAGAATAAGGATGGTTCTATGCGTATGTGTATTGATTATTGGCAGCTGAACAGAGTTACGGTGAAGAACCGGTAGCCCTTGCCTCGTATAAATGACTTTTTTGATCAGTTGCAGGGTGCCAGGGTATTTTCCAAGATTGACTTGCGTTCCGGTTATCATCAGTTGAAGATTCGGGTGCCAGACATTTCGAAGAATGCTTTCAAGACTAGATATGGTCATTATGAGTTTCTTGTTATGTCCTTTGGGCGGACCAATGCCCCAGCAGCCTTTATGCACTTGATGCACATTGTATTCAGCCTTATCTGTATTCTTTCATCATCGTGTTTATTGACGATATCTTGGTGTATTCTCTATCTCGGAAGGATCATGAGCAGCATTTGAGAGTTGTGCTTCATACCTTGAGGGAAAAGAGATTGTATGCAAAATTTTCAAAGTGTGAGTTTTGGCTTGATTCAGTAGTTTTCTTGGGGAACATGGTGTCCAGCGATGGTATTCAGGTTGACCCAAAGAAGATAGAGGCAGTGCAGAGCTGACCTAGACCGTCATCAGCTACCGAGATTCGCAGTTTCCTTGGGTTGGCAGGGTACTACCGCTGTTTCGTGGGGGGATTTTCATCTATTGTAGAACCTATGACTAGACTGAGCCAGAAGGGTATTTAGTTCGGGTGGGCTGAGGAGTGTGAGGAGAGCTTTCAGAAGCTCAATTCAGCTTTGACTACAACTCCGATATTGATTTTGCCTACCGGTTCAGGTTCTTATACAGTTTACTGTCATGCCTCGAGAGTTGGCCATAGAGCAGTTTTGATGCAGGATGCTAGGGTCATTGCCTACGCGTCCAGAAAGTTGAAGGTGCACAAGAAGAATTATCCAGTGCACGATCTTGAGCTAGCAGCTATTGTTCACACCTTGAAGACTTGGCGTCATTATTTTTATGGAGTGCATTGTGAGATTTTCACTGATCATCGTAGTTTGCAGCATCTGCTTAAGCAGAAGGATCTGAATTTGCATCAGAGGAGGTGGTTGGAGCTTCTCAAGGATTATGAACTCACTATTTTATATCATCCGGGGAAGGCCAATGTAGTGGCCGATGCCCTGAGTTGCAGGGAGGAGAGTTTGAGGAGTCTAGCCTACCTTCCAGTAGCAGAGCGGCCATTAGCACTTGATTTTTAGGCTTTAGCGGGTCAGTTGGTGAGATTGGATCTATCAGCGCCTCCGCGGGTATTGTCTTGTGTAGCCTCCAGGTCTTCTCTTTATGATCAGATTAGAGCACGTAAGTATGATGATCCATACTTGCTCGTTCTTCAGGACAGGGTCCATCGCGGTGATGCCAGGGATGTGGTTATTGGTGATGATAGGGTCATGAGGATGCAGGGCCAGATTTGTGTGCCCAATGTGGATGGAATTCGAGATTTGATTCTGGCTGAGGCCTATAGTTCGTGGTATTCCATCCATCCGGGTACCGCGAAGATGTATCAGGCTCTGAGACAACATTATTGGTGGAGGCAGATGAAGAGGGATATTGTTGAGTTTGTGTCTCGGTGTCTCAACTGTCAGCAGGTCAAGTATGAGAACCAGAGACCAGGTGGATTGCTTCAGATATTTGATATTCCAGAGTGGAAGTGGGAGCGGATCACCATGGACGTCATAGTTTGCTCCCACGGACTTCGAGGAGGGTTGATTCTATATGGGTTATTGTGGATCGGCTGACCAAGTCGGTGCACTTCATTCCTATTGGTACTACTTATTCTTCAGATGGGTTAGCTGAGATTTATATCAGGGAGATTTTCTGATTGCATGGGGTTCCAGTTTCTATCATTTCTAACAAAGCTACTCAGTTCACATCTCAGTTTTGGAGAGCCGTACAGAGAGAGAGAGTTGGGTACTCAGGTCGAGTTGAGCACAATTTTTCATCCTCAGACCGACGGGCAGTCGGGGCGTACTATTCAGATTTTTGGAGGATATGTTGCGTGCATGTGTCATTGATTTTGGGGGTTCATGGGACCAGTTTCTGCCACTCGCGGAGTATGCATATAATAATAGTTATCATTCGAGTATCCAGTTGGCTCCGTATGACGCTTTATATGGTAGGAGGTGCAGATCTCCTGTGGTTGGTTTGAGCTGGGCGAGGCTAGGCTATTAGGCACATACTTGGTTCAGGATGCGTTGGGTAAGGCGAAGTTGATTCAGGAACAGCTTCGCACGACGCGGTCTAGGCAGAAGAGTTATGCGGACCGGAAGGTCCGAGATGTGTCTTTCATGGTTGGGGAGAAGGTGTTGCTGAAGGTGTCACTCATGAAGGGTGTTATGAGGTTCGGGAATAGGATAAAGCTGAGTCCCAGGTTCATTGGGCAATTGAGGTGCTTCAGAGGATTGGGGAGGTGGATTATAGACTTGCCTTGCCTCCCAGCTTGTCGAGTATTCATCCGTTGTTCCATGTTTCGATGCTCCAGAAGTATGTTGGTGACCCGTCTCATGTTTTGGATTTCAGCACGATTCAGCTCGAGGGCTATATGTCATATGAGGTAGATCTAGTGGCTATTTTGGGTCGTCAGGTCAGAAAGATGAGGTCTAAGGATATAGCTTCAGTGGAGAGGACAGTAGGTGGAGGATTCCACCTGGGAGACCGAGCGGGAGATGCGGAGCAGATATCCTCACTTATTCGAGGTATGTTTCTAGACCCATTCGAGGACGAATGTTTGTTTAAGAGGGGGAGGATGTAACGACCCGGCCGGTCGTTCCGTGAGATTAGCCCCGTTTCCCCTATTTTTACCTTATAATATGTTTCTTAGCCTATTTTTGTTGTGTTGGGTTGGTTGGTTCGGGTTCGGAGTGGTCGTGGTGAGAATTGAGACACTTAGTCTCTTAAATTAGTTTAATAGTTAAAAAAGTCAATTGGGAGTTGGCTTATTGGTAAACGACCTCGGAATGTGGATTTTATGTCTCAGATAGCTTCGTTAGGTGATTTGGGACTTAGGAGTGTGTTCAGAATGAAGTTTTGATGTCCGTTGTAGAATTAGGCTTGAATTGGTGAAAGTTAATTTTTGGCGATTTTCGGTCGCGGTGAAAAATAGGCTATCGGGGTCTGAATGGAATTCCGGAATTTGGATCAGGTTCGTAATGTCATTTTGGATATGTGTGCAAATTTTCAGGTCAATCCGATGTGTTTTGGTTGGTTTCAGCATCATTGGCGATATTTAGAAGTTTCAAAGTTCATAAGCTTGAATTTGATGTAATTTTGGTGTTGTTTTTGGTGTTTCGAAGGCTCGACTAAGTTTGAATGATGTTATGGAGTGTGTTGGTAGGATTGGTTTAGGTCCCGGGGACCTCAGGTGTACTTCGAATGCTCAAACAGGTACTTTTTGGTCTTAAGGAGTCTGTTGTTTTCTGGTGTTTTTAGCAGCAGTGATTTCTTCACTGCGATCGCGTGGATTCATCCGCGATCGCGTAGAGTAAAAGACTGGTCTAGGAAATTTGTTCTATGCGATCGCGTGGTAAGGATTGCGATCACATAGGTTGGGCATGTGAGGAAGTGCGATCGCGTGGACTTTGGTGCTATCGCATAGAGGTTCTGAGTCGCGTGTGTGGGGTGGAGATTTGTTCTATGCGATCACGTGTTTTGGTATGCGATCGCGTAGGGTGGTCTGGGCTGTGCATCGCAACCGCGTGGATTGAGTCACGATCGCACTCAAGGGATTATAAGTGCTGGGCAGAATGTCTTAAAGGCCATATTTGCGAAATTAGCTCATTTTTCCTCCATTATTAAATGAGTTGAGAGCTATTTAAGAGGGTTTGAAGAAGAAACCAAAGGGGCTCACTTGGGGGGAAATTTTCCAACTTCATAACTCGTTTCTATATCTTTTTGTAAGTAATTAAACCGGAAAATTGTTGAAATTAAACCCAAAATTTGGGGAAGTTAAGTGCATGGAATTGGGATTTTCTTTTGAGGATTTATGTGGGCAATAGTGGTCTGATTTTAGCGTTCTTGGTATGTATAGAATCGTGGGAAGACGAGTATTCTAGTGATGTAAATTTTATCAAATTTCGATACGTGGGCCCAGGGCTCGGGCTTGGCCGAATTTCGACAATTGTGTCTAAATTGATAGTTTTCAATTGGGAATGTGTTCCTTTAGCATATATTGATGATGTTAAGATGGTTTTGGTTAGATTCGGAGTAATCGGGAGCCAAATTGAGGGGCAAGAGCATCGCAGATTAGTATTGTGGCCCGATAGAGGTATGTAATGGTTATAAATCTTGTCCTGAGGGTATGAAACCCCGGACTTCATATTTCTCACTGTTTTTAGAATGTCGCACATATCAGATGATGAGTATGTGGCGCGCACTGATTTTTGGATTGGACTTGGTCCTCTCCGCGGAAACTATTGAGTTGGGTATTTTACTCTAAATCATATGTTAAAATTGTGTTCTAAAGACTATTGCTATATTTGGGCTATAAGCCATGTTTGGGGCCTCCTGCCGACTTGTTTAACCCCTTGGGGGCATTTTTATTGTTATTTCCTTACTGTTGGTTTATGATTTACACTCAGTCATATTGTGCTTAACTGTTTTCGAAACTCAACCTTATTTACACTATTTTAGATATAAAAATGATATTTTGGGTCGAGTAGCCTGTTTTACTGATGCGCCCGAGGGCTTTTGAGAGGTTCTGAGTGAGTGAGGCCGAGGGCCTGATTGTGAGGATATGATACGCCACGAGGTGGCTTGATATTAGCGCTTGGGCTGAAAGATCTCCTCCGGAGTCTGTGCACACCCCCAGTGAGCGCAGGTACCTACTGAGTGCGAGTGCTGAGTGCGGAGTGTCGAGCGATGAGTGATTGCGGGGCATGAGTGATAGTGAGGCTGCCCGAGGGGCTGATATAGAGTGGGTGTGAGGTGCTGAGTGATGTTTTTCCCGAGGGGCGATTTATGATTCATGTTTTTTGCGAGGGGCTACTTACGCTTTATTTCATTTTACACTAAATCCTTCGGTTATTTTTATTTCTGAAATTGTTAGAAAACACATTTTTACAAAGGATTTTACTGAAGTTGGATTTTAAGGCATGTTGATTTTATATATCTATGTAGATGCTGTTGGAAAAGAAAGGATGTGCAAATTGTGAACTGATATATTGATTTTTATGTGTTTCTTGCCACTTAGACTTGATTTATTTTCATTACTACTGAGGTGACGTACTCACATTACTCCCTGCACCCCTGTGTGCAGATACATGCGTTAGCCATCTATTCCGTGCGAAGCTGGAGTTTGGGATATAGAGGTAGCTGTTCAGCATCCACATCATCTCTATTTTCCCTTCTTTTGTTGTATCTAGTTATTCGTTCGGAGGTTATGTATTATAATAGTAGACTTTTGGCATATACGTTAGATGCTCATGACATGTTGACTCCTGATTTTGAGAATGGTTTAGACTATTTAGCTGTTTATTTTGCCTAATGAATTCGGTAATTCTATATACTTTATGAAATGTTTGAAATAGGTTGAAATGTTTGGCTATCCTAGTTCCACGATAGGCTCCATCACAGCCGATTGGGATTTGGGGTCGTGACAATACCCCTATGGTCACCCTCTTGGCTCGAAGTATACTCCCTCATTCGGCCCGAAGCCATAGAACACATCATCTGAAACCGATAGTACTCTTCCTTCAGAGCAATCCCAATCATGTAGTGTTGATCAACTGAATACTTCATAAAATTATGTAACACTGGCGATAAAACACTTCAATGACTTTGCCAAGTGAATATTCACTTTTGTTACAGTCGCGCGAACTTCCTCAAGCCCTCCGAAATGGTAGTATGTGCACCTTGATGAATATAAGCCTCATACGAATCACACCACCTAAAATATTCTCACAAGCGATAACCCACTTGCTTACCCTTCGACCGATATCCCTCTATGGCCCTACTATAGTCACAACCACTATGCAATCAATCCTTCTAAGTCCGTACTCGTCAACCCGTAAATAAGAATCTGTTTCGTCCCACAAATGAAGAACTAAAAGATCTGCCAAGACATCCACATCTAAGCCTGGCCAACATATCATGATGATGATCAAGCATCCGTAGATCCTCATAGTGACCGAACAAGAGCGACAGACACGGTCCACCATAATTGAATGCCTAACGAGTACAAACACGTAGACAAGAGTATCCAAAGAATCACAAGACATAACCAAATACGAAACAAAACAGGATGACACATACAAATGAGTAGAACCCAGATCAATAAAACGGATACACATCTATGACAGATCGAAACAATACCTATAGAGACAACATCTAATTCAATGGCCTCGGCCCTACCGCGGAAAACATAACAACATGCCTGAACCCCCTTACTAGGACGTCCTCTATCCACATATCATCCAACTCTAGTTGGCTATACAGGTAGGGTAGCAACTGCAGTGGAACCCATAGCCCTAATACTCTACTAAAGTCCACCTCTATGATGTTTGGGACAATCTCTCATGATGTGCCTAGTATCATCACACTCAAAACAACCCCTATGCCGGTGTGGCTACTGGTATTGAGTCTATGCCAGATGATTGGAATAACTATTGTAGGAACCTTGTACAGAAGGTGCACTGAAATATGGAAATCCGATATGAGTGCCTTAGGTCCCTAGCTAGCTGTAGCACTACGGTTAACCTGATGTGCGGACTAAACTGACCGACGGACAAAGCCTCCTCTATGATGGATCAGAGCCGAAGGGTAGAAACCACTAATTCCTCTAGAACCTTCAGGCCTCTTAGCCTCTCTATCACCTCTCTACTAGCCACATATATGCTCCAACCTCCTAGAGATCTCCACAACCTGATGGAATGGAGTCTTAGCCTCCAACTCCTGTGCTATCCCAAATCAGAGGCTATAAACGAGTCCCTCAATAAATCTGCAGGCTCTCTCTTTATAACAATGGAAACCAAAGTAGGTGCATGACGAGATAACACAGTAAACCACATAGCATACTCGAGCAAAGTCATACTCCCTGGCATCAACTGGCATACTCTCCTGATAAGTCTTCTACCATCTATATGCTAGCCCCGTCAGCTGGAAGAAGTAAGGTTGACCCTACTCAACTCCACTATGCCCATAGTATGCAGAATACGTTGATAACAATCTCTGAAACCTTGTGAATCCTCAAAAGTTCCACCACTGAATGAGGAAGGTGATACTTCTATTACCACTCTTACCTTTTATGCTCCTCCGACGCAACTAGCATGACATTTGGTTGAACAACAATCATGTGTAGCAATGGTATGACATCTGGAGTCTGATCAACATGAGCCCCTTACTCTGGAGTGCGGGCAACGGGAGTCTGAGCTCCTCCCCCAGCCTGTGAACTAGTTGGTACGACTGAGATCAACTCCGCCTGAGCCAAGGTACCAAACAATATCAGAAAATGCACTAAAGTCTCCTGAAATGTAGGTAGCAACTTGTACATTAGGTGCCCGCTCCCCAACTAGAGCTACTGGTGGCTTCTCAGTCGTTGCCCTAGCACAACTCCTCGATGCGGCAGATGCTCCGCCTCTACCTCGACCTCTGCCACGTCTCTAGCAATACTGGCACCGGGGCCAACATCATTAATAACTGAAGCTCATGTCCTCACCATCTATGAGAGAATAGAAATACAAAGCCTTAAACTCCAAAATCGATAAATCCACACGATAAGCAATGAAAAGTGGAATTTCCTAATAGTTTTGTAGCCTCTAGAAGATAAGTACAAACGTCTCCGTACCGATCCACAATACTCTACTAAACTTGCTTGTGACTCGTAGAACCTATGAACCTAGAGCTCTGATACCAAATTGTCATGACTCAAATCCCACCATATGGGTCGTGATGGAACCTAGTCTCTAAAATTAGGCAAGCCTATCAATTATAATAGTTAAACCAAAAAAAGATTATATAATGAAGTTGAGTGTAATATAAATGCAGAAAAAAGGTGATACAAGCCAACACAACGATAAACATATCCCTTGAACTAGATAGTACAGAGTCATGAGCTCTAACTGAGTACATAAAAATATCTCAAAATAAAAAAATGTTTGGATAGTGAATTGACATTATAAATATAAGGAAAGGACTCCAAGGGACTGCGACGATCGAAGCAGCTCTACCTTGAATCCTTGCGATCAAAGAAGCTCTCACTACTTGGGTCCGCTACCTCCAACACCTGGATTTGCACAAAAAATATGCAGAACTATAGTATGAGTACACCACGGTCAGTACCCAGTAAGTATCAAGACTAACCTCGATGAACTAGCGACGAGGTTTAAGTCATGTGATACTCACTAGTAAAATAACATGTGCAATAGATCAACTACTAGCAACATAAGTATAACAGAAAACCAATAGCAATAATCTTATTAGAATATAGATAACATTTCAATACAAGAAAAGGTCTCAGTTTCAACAACATGCCATCACACAAAAACACACACAAATAGAACCTCGTGCCCACATTTTTATCACAACATCAATAGCCACTCATATCACTCTGCCCCGACAAAGTCATAATGGCCACCGTATCCCTCCATCCAGAAAATATCACAATAGCCCCCTATATCGCTCCAGTTAGAGAATATCACAATAGCCACCCACATCATTCTGCCCATATAATATCACAATAGTCACTCGTATTTCTCCACACAATCTACAAAAGGGAAACGCCACCCTTATACTCCACACAACAACAATCAATCCACACAACATGTCCACATGTGCCACACTGTCACAAAACAATAATTTTAATGTTTTATCAAGATATAAGCTCACAATTTTCCAACAAGGTGCACAAGGACATGGAAATAACATAAAAGTGCAGAGGGGTGCTCAACAAATAAAACGTGATTATGACTAGGTCAAATGTAGCTACCCTGATCATGAAATCGAGAGTAGTGTAAATTAGGTTCGTATAAGTTACTTTTTGAAATTAAGGCATATTAATAGCCTATGGTCCAACCGGTCACCAAGCCACACATAACACCCATGTACATGCTCGTTACCTCATGTACACGTCACTTCTCAAAAAACACATATAAGAAATCAAGGCTAAATCCTAAACAGTATTCCCCCACACAAGGTTTCTAAATATACTTACCTCAAACAAGCCAAATCAATACTCTAAAAATCAATTTCCACGAGAATCAACCTCCAGAAGGCTTGAATCTAGACCAAATAGCTTACTAACATCTATAAAAGCCATAGGAAATAACTCCAAACTATAAAGCTTCGATCTTGAACAAAAATAAAAAATTCAATCCAAAAGGATAACCAGGACCCAACTCCTAGAACCTGACAAATGCCAGAAATTCCAAACATACATTCCTATACGAGTCCAACCTTACCATTTTCATCCAATTCCGACTTCGAATTGGGGTTCAAATCCTCAAAATATATTTAGAATTTTCTTTACTAAATTCCCAATCTCCCTCACTAAGATTCATAAATTAAATGCTAAAGACAATGATGGAATCACAACAATCCAAATCATGAAAATCCCCTCTAAAATCGTCAAAATCCAACCCGCAATATCAAAATGTGATAAAACAACTAAAACCCTCGAAATGAAATAGTTGATGTGACATCCCCCTTTGCGATCACGAAGACCGAATCAAGCACTGCTCAAAAGCCTCCTTCACGTACACAGTCTGCCCCCCGCAAACACGACTCACATCTTCAATGGCCTACTTGAACACGAACCCCCACTAGCGAAGGTCAACAAATTGGTGGCTCCGTCCCGTCTTCACTCTATGCGAATGCGACCACATGAGCGTGAATGCGATTGCCATAACCCCTCTAGGCTCCGCAAATGTGCAGACACATCGCGAACGTGAAGGGAAATCGCGACCCTCCTTATGCGATCGCGATGAATAATAGAACATTAGAAAATATGCAACTCCAAAAATAAGAGAAATGACCTTAAATTTATCTAAAACACACCTAAGGCCCCTGGGACCCCGTCTAGTCATACCAACCAATCCAAAAATATATCACGGATCCACTCGATCCTCAAATCACACAAGATAACATCAAAACTATGAATCGCACACCAATTCAAGTTTACCCAACTATTTCAAAATTTCAAATTCCAAACTTACGTCAAACTTGCCTAAAAAACTTGAAATGATCCCAAATTTTATACAGAAGTCATAGATAACCATACAAACCTAATCGAAGGCTTAAAATCTCAAACAAAAATTGATAACTAAAAAGACGACTATGGGTCAAACATATGAACTTCTAAACCTTCAAACATCCAACTTTCACCAATTTGAGCCAAATCAACCTATGAACATTCGAATCCAAATCCGGACATACGTCTAAGTCTAAAACTACCATCTGGGCCTAATGGAGCTATCATGACCCAAAATCCCACTTTAAGGATTGTGATGAAACCTAGTGTCTAAGATTAGGTAAGCCTATAACACAACAACATATGATAGAATATAACAACTAAATACAAAATAAAACTGAGAAATATGCCTAAAACATAGCCAATACGGAAATACAACAGTCACAATCCCAAAATCTAATAATAGTGAGTCTTAAGAAGCTCTACAAGATGTAGATAATAAGTCTCAAAGAATGTATCAATGTTTGGAATACATAAAAAATAATAAAGAAACTAAAGATGATAGCTTTGAGGCTTGCGAGTGGACAACATGTATACCTTGACATTACAAACAACTCGGAATCAACTGACTAACAACCAACACGCTTTCAGGTACCTAGATCTGCACAAAGAATATGTAGCAGCGTGGTAAGAGTATACCATAGTCAGTACCCAGTAAGTATCATGACTAAGCTCTATGGAGCAATGACGAGGTTCAAGTCAAGACACCCACAAGTCAAATAACATGTGCATAATATCAATATAAAACTGACAATAGAAAGAATATCTAAGTAAATATCAACAAAGAATAAGGCATGTGATAACGCGGCAAATTAACCAACAAGTCACAAAACACAACGTAAAATCATATAAGGAAAACAAGGATATGTTCATATCATCAACCTGTTACAACACAAGAATAACATAAAGAATCACCTTTAAAAACCACATAATATAATCAACAAGACACCCTTATGACGTAATGTGAGCTTCACAATGAAATATTTCCCCTTATATAGCTACACGCGCATAAGACTCCATACCTCGCCGCGTGCCCATCACAATGAAGTATTTCCCTTATTTGCAACATGCGCATAAGCCCCCTTATCTCGACGCATGCACATCAACACCCTTATGTCGTTTCATGCACATCTCGCCTCCCTTATACTCCACACAATAACAAAAAACCTGCACAACACGTACACATGGGCTACAACATCACCACAACAATAATACCAAGGTCACAATAAGATATAGCCCACGACTCAATCATAACAATAACATAAGGGCACATGGAGTGAACAACGATAAAACAAGTTTCATATAACAAACAAACCCAATTCAACGAATATTAATATCATAAGGTCTAATTTGCTCAGTTACAACACATACACCCGTGTTCACACTTGTCACTTTGTGTACAAGTTGTTTCACAGAGAACAAATAATGCAAATTCGACCAAATTCTAAGGGGTAATTTTTTCACAAAAAGTTAAGCAAGATACATACCACAATAAGACCAATTCAATACTCTAAAAATTCTTTTCCTTTAAAATTCTCTTTCGCCTAGCTCAAACATAACTAAAGATTACTTAATAATATCAAATAATGCAAGAGAAATCAATTTAAATTAATAAAGATAAGATATTTACACCATTCCGAAAAGCAAACAAAAAATCAACCCCGTGACCGCCTGGTAAAAATCCGAGTCGAAAGGAAGATCTCGACTACCCATAGCCCCACGAGTCCATATATGTGTTTGGTTTTCACATCAGAGTCCAAATCGACTCTCAAATCTCAAATGTTCATTTTTCAGAACATAGTAAAAAATTCCCAAAATTCTCTTCAAATCTCATGGATTAGATGTTAAAATTCATAAATAATCATGTTATACTATCAAAATTGAGTCAAAATCTCTTACCCAATAGATTTCTATGAAAGTTCCTCCCTAAAATCACCTCCCACTGAGTTTAGTGTTCAAAATGTGGTAAAATGAGACTAAGTCCTAAAAGCCCATCCTTTTCTATAGCTTCAAAAGTCGCAAATACGCCAGGGGATCACAAATATGACCTCTCAAAAATGCGACCATTTGATCGCAAATGTGATGCCTATTGAGCCCCGGTAATGTCGCAAAGTGGAAACCCGCTTTGCATCAGTGAAGTTAGTCCCCTTCGCAAAACCGATCCTTTTATTGCAAATGTTGTCATCCATACCCACATGCCGTATCGCAACTGTGATAAAAAAGTCCGCAAAAGCAAACACCCCAGCCCCCAGCAAACCTCACAATTGCTATACCCGCCTTGCAAAAGAGAACAAGAATTTGCATTCGGAATACCTTCAGCATCATCCCAAAAACCAGCAATATCAGAAACTGTTCAAATCACCGCGAATCGCATCAGAAACACACCAGAACCCCTAGGGCGCTGCTCCAAACACCCACACAAGTCTAGAAACATCATACAAACTCGCTCAAGAGCTCCAAACACCAAGATAACATCCAGAACCAGACACCAAAACATATAAAATTCACAATGAGACTCAAAAATATCTATACTCACAACCAAGCATCTGTATCTACACAACCAACTTGGAATGACATCAAACTTTTGCACACAAGTTTTAAATGAAAAAATAGAACTATTATAAGTCCTGAAATAAAAATCCTAACTCGGTAGCTGCATAGTCAAACTGTGGTCAATCATAGGATATTTCTAAACCTTCAAATTGCCAACTTTCATTAAAAAATCCAACTCAACTAAGGAGCTTCCGAATCCAAGTCTGAGCATACTCCTAAGTCAAAAATCACCATAAAAACCATCAAAACACCATTCTAGAGTCGTTTTCACAAAAGTCAAACCTCGGTCAGTATTAAGAACTTAAGCTTACAAACTAAGAACAGTTGTTCTAAATCAATCCAAAACCTCCGCAAAGAAATAAACCATCCCCACAAGTCATAAAACCACAAATACATATTCGAGAAGCTTCAAAAGAGGAAACAAGGCTCAAATACACAAATTAGCGATCAGGTCGTTATATTTTCCCTCACTTAAACGAACATTTGTCCTCAAATGAGTATAGAGACATACTTGAAGTGCCGAAAAGACGAGGGTAACATCTTTACATATCATGCTCGGTCTACCAAGTTGCCTCCTCGACCAATTGACCTCTCCACTGAACCTTCACCTATGAAATGTTCTTCAACCTCAACTTACAGACCTGCCTATTCAAAATAGCCATCGGCTCCTCAACATAAGTCAAATCCTTGTCCATTTGCACTGAGCTAAAAAATAACATGTGATGGATTATCATAGTACTTTTGGAGCATGGAAACATAGAACACCGGGTGAACTCCCGTCAAGCTGGGTGAAAATGCAAGTCTAGGCTACCTCACCGACTCTTTCAAGAAACTCAAAAGGACCAATATACTGAGGGCTCAACTTTCCTTCTTCCCAAACCTCATCACACCTTTCATGGGAGAAGCTCTGAGTAGAGCCATCTCATCCACTATGAATATAATATCACGAGCCCTCATATCAGCATAACTCTTTTGCCTGAACTGCGATGTACGAAGCTGCTCTGGAATCAACTTCACCTTCTCGAAAGCCTCATAGACCAAATTTGTGCCCAACAACCTAGCATCTCTTGGATCAAACCAACCAACTGGAGAGTGACATTGCCTCCCATATTATCCCTTGTAAAGAGCCATCTGGATGCTTGATTGCTAGGTGTTATTGTAGGTGAACTCTTCTAGAAGTAGAAACTGATCACACGATCCCCCCGAATTAATGACACAAGCACGTAACATGTCCTCCAAGATCTGAATAGTGCACTCGGAATGCCCATTAGTCTTTGGAATAAATGCCCTTCTCAGCTTGACATATGTGTCCAACTCTCCAAATATGCAATGTGAACCTGTATGCCTCGAGCCGAGATAATAGACACCGGCACATCCTGAAGGTGAACAATCTCACGAAGATAAATCCGAGCCAGGTGCTCTGAAGAGTAGGTAGTTATGACTGGAATAAAGTGTGCAGACTTGGTCAGTTTATCCCAATTGCACAACATTGCATCGAATCTCCTCAATGGATATGGAAGTCAAACTAAAAAATCCATTATGACACGCTCCCACTTCCAATCCGGAATATCAAGCCTCTGAAGCAATCCACTCGGTCTCTGATACTCATAATTAACCTGTTGATAGTTTAAAAAAAAACCACATACTCCACAATATCTTTCTTCATTCTTCTCCACCAGGAGTTTTGCTTCAAATCATGGTACATCTTCGCGGTGCCCGGATGAATGGAATACCGCGAATTGTGGGCCTCATTGGCATCACTGTGCTGCATGATGTCCTTAAGAACAAACAAGTGAGGATCATCATACCGACGCGTCTTGATGCGCTTAAACAAAGATGACTATTTAATTAGGAAAGAAAGAACCTGGCTAGGCTTCGAAACATCCAACCTCATGATGTTGCTGGTCAAAGCTTGAACATCCAAAGCTAGCTGTCTCTCCCCAACCGCAGTAAAAGGAATACTCCCCATGCTCTCAACCTTACTACTCAAAGAGTCGGCCACCATATTGGCCTTCCTGGGATGATAAAGAATTGTGATGCCATAGTCCTTTAGTAGCTATAACCACCTCCGTGCCTCCAAATCTTGAGCGCGTGAACAATGGTTGCTAATGCCAGATCATGCACTGGGTAGTTCTTCTTATGTGACTTCAACTAACACGAAGCATAAGTAATCAAGCAACCATCCTACATCAACACATACCAACTACAATTCATAATCCCAATAGACTTTATAAGAAACTAATGCTGAAAGCAGAACCAAAACTGGAGCTATAGTCAAGGCAGCCTTGAGCTTCTGAAATCTCTCCTCACACTCGTCATACCACCTTAATTGGGCACCTTCCTAAGACAATCTAGTCAAAGGTGATGTTGTGCTGCTATGAACGAGAAACCCTCCGTGAAACAACGATAATACCCAACCAAACCAAGAAAACTCCAGATCTCAGTAGAAGTAGAAGGCTTGGGCCAAATCTGAATGCCTCTATAATTTTTATATCCATCTTAATCCTCTCATTGGACACCACATTGCCCAATAATTCAACAAAATCTTGCCAAAACATGCACTTGGAAAATTTAGCATAAAGCTTCTTCTCCCTCAAATTCGCACGATCCTCAAGTGCTACTCATGTTCCTCTCGGCTACGAGAATACACCAGTATATCATCAATAAACACAATAATGAAGGAATCTAGATATGGCTGAACACGTTGTTCATCAAGTGTATGAAAGCTTCTAGGGCATTCGTCAGCCCAAAAGACATCAAAAGAGCACATAGTGGCCATAATGGGTCCTTAAAGCAGGCTCTGGAATATATGAAGCCCGAATCGTTAACTGATGGTACCCCGATCTCAAACCAATCTTCGAGAACACTCTACCACCCTGAAGCTAATAAAACAAATCATCACTACGCAGTAGTGGGTACTTTTTCTTATCGGTGACCTTTTTAAACAGCCTATAGTCAATGCATATCCTCATCGAGCTAGAAACACATCTATAAACTCACTCACTGCTGCAACTGACTCAACGGTATGAGTTTCAACACTAACATCCCTTACAAAATCTAAGCGAACCCCGTCTCAACCATTCGTTGTGCCTTTAGAAAAGACACCACACTACTAGGAACATGAACCAATGAACCTCTCCATTCCAACCTCGACAACCATGACATAGCCAAGGTCATGATCTCAGTGTGACAATCAAGGATAATGCGATATTGTAACAACCAATCCATGCCGAAAATCATATCAAAATCAATAATATTGAGTAAGAGAAGGTCAACCCTAGTCTCATAACCCCCGAAGTGGCCAATCAAGAAGGATATACACGGCCTACAATAATGTAATCCTCATTAGGCATAGACACGTAAACGTGGATGCTCAAAGGATCATGAGACATATCAAAATGTGATGTAAAATAGGATGACACATACGAATAAGTGGAACCCGTATCAAATAAACTGATGCATCCCTATGAATGACCAGAACAATACCTGTGATGACAATATCTAGTGCAATGACTTTAGTCCTACCAGGAAACACATAACAATAAGCCTGAACTCCCTCTCTAGGATGATCGCTACCCGCATGTCCTCTACCTCTAGTTGGTTGTGCAGGTGGAGTAGCAATTGGAGAAGAACCATAGACTGAGTACCCTACGGAGGTCCACCCTGCCAAAGTATGGGATAATGTCTCACCATGTGACTAGTATCACCACACTTGAAACAACCTCTCTGTGGGTGTGATTGCTGGTACTGAGTCTACCCCAGATGTTAAGAATAATCGCTTTAGGAGCCCCATGTAGAAGGTGCACTGGTAGATGGCTGTCCGAAGTGAGTACTCTAATATCCTTGGATAGCTGGAGCAATGTGAGTATAATGAAGTGCAAACTGAGTTGGTCGACTGATAAAGCCTCTACCATGACAAGCTGAAAGTGCAGAACAGAAACCACTAAACACTACAGGATCTAAAGGCCTCTAGGCCTTCTATCATCTCTCTCCTAGCCATAGGTACACTCGAACCACCCAGAGATCTCCACAACATGATTGAATGGACTCTGAGTCTCTAACTCCCGTGCTATCCCTAATCAGAGGCCATCACCGAGTCCCTCAATAAATCTACGGACTCTCTCTCTAACAGTGGAAACCAAAGCATGTGCATGACAAGATAATTCAACAAACCTCATAGCATACTCTGACAGAGTCATATTCCCCTAGCGCAACTGCTAGAACTCGGGGCGCAACACATCCCTGAGGGTCTGTGGAATGAAATCCTCAAAACTAGATCAGTGAACTGAGCCCAAGTAAGTGGCACTGCACCAGCTGACCTAGTGTCCTCATATGTCTTCCACCGTCTATATGCCGACCCCATCAGAAGTTTCGCCACTAAAATGAGGAGGATGCTACTTATTGAACCTCTCTAAACTCTTCTGCTCCTCGTATGATCCCACTAGCCTGACCTCGAGCTGAACCGCAATTACGAGCTGCACTGGCATAACTCCTAGAGCCTGATCAACATGAGCCCGCGACTCTGGAGTACGGGCAGCGACAGACTGAGCTCCTCCCCAGCCTGAGAAGTAGCTGGTGAAACTAGGATCAGTCCTGCCTAAGCCAAGGTACCAAACATGTTTAGGAAGTGCACTAAAATCTCCCGAAGTCTAGGGGTAGCAACACGCACCCCGTGTGCCTGCTCCCCAACCAGAGTTACTGGTGGCTCTTTAGTTGCAGTCCTAGTATGGCCCCTCACTGCAGCATGTGCTCTGTCTTTGCCCTGACCTCTAGCAATACAAGCACCAGGGGAAGTATCATCAGTAACTGAATCTCATATCCACACCATCTATGAGAGAATAGAAAGACAAAGGGTCAATTTTTGATATCAACAAAATCCGTATGATAAAGAATGAAAGAAGTGAAATTTCCTGATAATTCCGCAGCCTCTAGAGCATAAGTACAGACGTCTGCGCACCAATCTGCAAGACTCTATGTCACAACCCAAAATCCATCTACTCGTAATGGAACCTAACCCAACCCGCTAGGTTAGCCAAACAACAATCAACAAAACTTAAACGAGAATTAATAAATGGTATAATTGAGTTTCCATACAATAACCAAATGATTGGTAGTACAAGTCATGAGCTACTAAGACTTTAGGTTTACACAGATGGTAGGAATTAAATAAAACATATGTTTGAATTGTACATAAACATATTATAAATCTAAAGCTACCAAGGACATGTGGCAGCTAAATTCAGAAAGCTGGCAAATCTTCAATACCAGCTCCTGCCATGGACAACATCATCTCCAATATCTGCACGCAAGGTGCAGAAGTGTAGTATAAGTACAACTAACCTCATTTACTCAATAAGTAACAAGCTTAACCTCAGGTTGAACGCAATGATGAGCTAGGAAGATGTTCAGAGTCCAACACCAATAACCAATAACAATTCATAAAAATAATGAAGACAGTCAAAGTATATAGCTTAAGAGAAATTATGCTCAGCTCATTCATAGTTATAGGATAATAGACATACCTTCCAAGAATAACAGTCAAGTCCAAATTTTACCACTAAAAGCCAATTAAACATGAGTTGATCAAAAGCACGGTGTTTCCAATTCCAAATATCAGATAAGACTTTGGTTAACAATTAGCATGAGGAAACTACGTCTCTATGCCTACGTGTCAATATACATGTCAAGTCATCAAATTTTATTACCGCCTAGCATAATAAAAATACATCTTTATGCCTACATGTCAAAAATACATGTCAAAAAATCAAATGTCATATTACCATCTAGTATGAGGAATATACATGTCAAATAAATAATTTCAGAGTGATATCATAAAGTACACACACATAGCACACTACAGGTGCCTGACTCAAATGCCCTACTTTATCACACACAATCACTTAGCACTGTACGGTTGCCTGACATCAATGCTCCAAAGCACGCATAATTATCATTGTGCCTGCGCCCACTGTTGGCATGTCAGAATCCGGAGCGTCGAATCCTGCCCAAGAGCTAATCATAGTCATATGGCCCAATAGTGGGGTCTGGTACATGTGTAGCCTTAAATCAATGCCATTTAGCCCAATTGTGGGGCATGGATATGTGCCACCTCATTACATTGGTGTACGCACCTGCGCCTGTCACCTAGCACGGGTGTCACCTCTAACCTATCTCATATGTCATAGTTCTCAGGAATATTTACCCTGAAATCCAAGTTTAAATATGTTACTTACCTCGAACAAGCCAAATCAAATACCGAACAAGCCAAGTGATACTATAGAAATTGCATCTTGTGAGAATCAACCTTTGAGCGGTTCGAAACTAGCCAAAAAGAACTCAAAAATATTAGATAATTCTATTGGAAACAAACCGAAACAAAAAAGGTCGAATATATAATCAATTACTCAAAGTCAACAAAAATGTCAACCCGGGCCCGCACCTCGGAAGCTGACAAAACTCACAAGTTCTAATAACCCGTTCGAGTACGATTCCCACAACACTAATTAACTCAAATCTGACTCTGAATCCATGTTCCAAGGCTTCTATTGACTTTAGGAAAGTTTAGAAAAAAACCACCAATTTCTCTATTACAAACATTATCAGTGTCAAAATCAAAGATTGAATCACATAATATAATACAATCCGAGTCAAAAGTATTTACCCCAATCCATGTGGTGAAAATCCTCTCCAATTTCGCCTAAATCTGAGCTCTCCAACTCAAAATGTGATAAAATAAGCTCACAGTCCAAAATATAGTACTTTATAATTGCAAATACGAACACAATATATCCCTCACAACTGTGAAGAAGAAAAATGGCACTAATCAAAACACTCACCGCGTTCATGACATAGCCTACCCGAACGCGATCACCACAGGAACAAAGCAACATGAGCGTGCTCAGCTCCATGCTGACGTGAGGACAAATTCTCCCAACACCCCTGATGCCTCGCGATATGTAACGATCCGACGAGTTGTTTTGAGCTTTAGAATTTCGTTCAGTGGTTCGAGATCATGAGTGATTTCATATTGTGTATTATGACTTGCTTGAATTGTCGAATGTTTCGAGATTTATTTGGATGAGTGATTCTAATTTTAGAGGCTTAAGTTCTTAATGTTGACCGAGGTTTGACTTTTATAAAAATGACCCCTGAGAGATATTTCGTTGACTGCTGTGGGTTAGTATAGTGATTTTGGGCTTGGGAGTATGCCCGAAATTGAATTCGGAGGTCCCTAGGTTTATTTGGTTTGTTTTACCTAAAGTTGGCAAAGGTTTAGAATTTGGATAAGTTTGACCGTAGGTTGACTTTGGATTTTTGGTTTTTGGACTTGAAATAGGGTTGCTTTGTTATTCGAAATGGTCTGCAAAGTTTGGTGTCATTCCGAGTTGATTGATAGGAATTGGACGCGCAGTTGTGTTTTATGAAGTTCTTGAGCTTCATGTAAATTTCATGTGTATTGGACGTCCGATTCATGGTTTCAGATGTTATTTTGATTGTTTGATTGCTCGAGCGAGTTCGTCTTGCATTCTTAGACCTGTATTGATGTTTGGTGTGGAGCCCCGAGGGCTCAGGTGACTTTTAGACGTGTCTGAGAATGGTTTAAACTAAAATAGGTTGTTGGTGCTTCAGGCATCAAAATTGAGAGCACCAGCATCGCAATTGCGAGCACCAACATTGCAATTGAGAACATTACAGGGGAGGCTTAGGTATTGCAATTGCGATACCTGGTTCGCATTTTGAGGTTAGGCAAATTGGGTAGTTTCGCAATTGCGATATCTAATGTCTCATTTACGAGGAGAACAAGGTATGCTATTGCGAACCCATGGTCGCATTTATTAAGACCCCTTAGGTAGTCAGTAACCGCAATTGCGAGATACTATTTGCAGTTGCAAGGGTTCGCAATTGCAAACCTAGTGTCGCAATTGCGACACCTCCAACTGAACATTAGTGCTGGAAAGTCAGGATTTAGTCTTATTCCTCAGATTTTAGAACCCTAGACTTGGTAGAAGACGATTTGGAGATGGGATTTTCATCTAAAAACATTGGGTAAATGCTTCTAATCAATTTACACTATATTTCATGATTATATCTTTGATTTAAAATCATTTTTTTGAGAATCAAATAGGAAAATTTGTAGTTTTTATCAAAGTTTTGAAAAATGAGAATTTGAGTTTTGAGAGTCGATTTAGACCTAGATTTTGAAACAAAACATATATATGGACTCGTGGGGTTATGGGTAGCCAAAATCTGGACTTGGACCGAGATTTTGACCGAGCAAGCCCGGGTTGACCTTTGTTGACTTTTGAGGAATTCTGCAAAGATCATAGCCTTAATTGTTGGAATTGATTTCTCTTGCATTATTTGATGTTATTAAGTCGATTAAGGTTAGATTTGAGCCAATCGGTGGTGAATTATAAAGGAAAAGCTATTTGTGAATGTTGATTTGGCATAATTGAGGTAAGTATATTGCCTAACTTTATGTGGGGGAACTACCTCTTAAGAATTGGGTTGTTTGCATTATTTGAATTAAGTGGAAGACGTGTACGCGTGTTGGCGAATATGTAATCGAGCTTTTATATGGTCTTTGACCGATTACACTCCTAGGTTTCTTTCATGCATTAATTGAAATTTTCATATGATGTTATATCCTCCATGTTATGCTTATTCTTACATGCTTTATTTGAAGTTGTTAGCACATGTTTTATCTTTTTTTTGTCAAGTTGACTCTTATATGATTATTTTAAGTTGTTACCTCTTTTAATGTGATGTTACCTCTTTTATTGTTGAATGATTCTTATTTGAAGTTGCTATAATATGATATCCCTTCATTGTCGAGTTATCCTCATGCATTTAGACGTAGTTGCAATTTCATGTCATATCTTTCATTGTTAGCTTATGCCATACACTAGAATTTGAAGTTGTCATTTCATGCAAATACCTTCATTATTGAGTTTATTCTTAATTAATTAATTAATTGAAATTGAAGTTATTGAGAGCCATTATCCTGTTTTAGTTGAAGTTGTTGTTAAATGGAGTATCATTCATTATTAAGTTATTTTCCCTGTTTCATTTTGTTCTTATTGATATTCTTGTACACATCGTGGTTGAGCCGTGGGCTATGTGTTGTGGTGATATTGGCATTGTCGTTTTGGAAAGGTTGTGTCCTATTGGCACTTATGATATAAGTTGATATGTCGTACTGCTGTGATATTAGCACGTGTGGATATGTTTTGTGTGTATTGGTTGTTGTTAATTTTATACGGGGCATAAGGGTGGCATCTCACTGCTATTGATTGTGCGGAGTAATACGAGTGGCTAATGATACGTTGTCAAGGAGGAGTGATATAGGTGGCTATTGATATACTGTTTGGGTGGAGTGATACAAGTGGTTATTGATATAGTGTCTTGGCAGAGTGACACGGGTGGCTATTGTGTTTTTATCAGGGCGGAGCGATAGGGGTTGATTTTATGCGGAGTGATACGAGTGACTAATGTGATTTATTGTGTGGGCAGAGCAATAAGGGTGGCTATGATCATATTGTCGATATAGAGAGATAAGGTTGGGTATGTCAGGGATGACATGTGGCGGCCTGGGGGCATAATGTTGATAATATTCGTGTGATAGTGTGATTTTCCTTGTGTGTCATGCACCTTATGTGACTTGTGTTTCTCCCAATGAGCTATTCGATGTCTTGATATTACTTGTTGACTTGGACTGAAACTGTCATGACCCAAAATCCAACAAGTCGTGATAGCACCTAACCCAACCCGCTAGGTAAACCAAATACCAGTAAACACAATTTAATAATAAAATTAAAAGTCAAAAGTGAAATAACTGAATCTTTAAAAAACTTTCTAAAATCTGGTAGTATAAGTTTTGAGTCACTAAGAATTAGATTTACAAATTGAAATAAAAAATTATCTGTTCAAAATGTATATGAACAGATTCTCAAATCTTGAACTACCAAGAACTAGTGGTAACGAAAACTGGAACGCGGGTACATCCTCAATGCCAGCTCTCGCCATACACAATAGAATCAACTCATGTGCTCCACATAACGTGCTATGTTATTTACAATGCCAGCTCTCGTGCTAATAATATCAATTTGCACGGACAAATAACGTGCTATTATGTCAATATATGGATCTAAATGGACAACTCATGTGCTCCACAGACAACTCACGTGCTAATAATATCAATCCGCACTGACAACTCACGTGATGCACGAAAAACTGACGTGCAAATATCACAACCTTCCTGATGTTGTCACATGCATAATATCATAATCCGTCCGGTGTGCTCATAGTCTTAACAACACAATCCACCCGGTGTAGTTACAGGCATAACAACGCAATCTGCCCGGCCTGGTCACATGCATAACAACATAATCTGGCCGGCGTGGTTAGATGCACCCAGTCCAAATCATATCACACAAAAGTATGTATACAAAAAAACACGTATATGATGAATAAATATTATATTTCATGCTCTTGGAATGATATAATAACATGCTTAAGTGTAGGTAAGTGCAAAGTACGTTATCATAACTCAAAGTAGAAATTCATCACAGAATTAGAAATTACCAAGTTTATTCAGGGAATTAGCCCCTTTATAACCTCAAACATGGCTCAAATAGTTCACAACGATATTACAAATATGAGAAACATCATATCTTACAGCATAACAGTCAATTCTAGGCATATCATAGCCTAAGCATTACCCCGAGCATGGAAAAATACCCCTTTCCTCGCACATGGGCTCCCCCACACATATGCACACCCATAGCACTTAACTAGCACAAATAATTCAGGCAACTAGTGCCTTAACCAAGTTTAGATAAGATACGTACCTCAAGCAAGCCAAATCAACTACTGAGCAAGACAAACAATACTCTATAAGCTCCATCTTGCAAAAATCGACCTCCGAACGGCTCGAAACTAGCTAAAACCACCTCATAAATATCAAATAATGCCCAATGAAACAAGCCCAATCAATAAGGGTCGTATATTTAATCAAAACCCAAAGTCAACAAAACAGTAAAACCCAGGACAACACCTCGGAACTCGAAAAAACTTACAAATTTCAACAACCCATTAAATTTCCAACCATACTAATTTCACTCAAATCCTACTCCGAATCCATGTTCAAAACTCCAAAATTCACTTTAGTAAATTTTAGACAAAAACTTGCAATTTCTTTTGAAATCCTCAATAAAATGCAAAAATCGAGGATGGATTCATGGAATATAATAAAAAATAAGTAGAAAACACTTACCCTATTCCATGTAGTTAAAATCGTATACAAAATCACCCAAATCCATGCTCTATAGCTCAAAATATGATAAACTAACCAAGACCTTCAAAATAGAGTAATTTAGAATCGTTGAACAACAATACCCATCGCGATCGCAAAACTTACCAGACGATCACGAAGAACAAATGTTACTGCCGCCAAAATGCGCTACGCGTTCGCGATACTAGCGATGCGAAGGCAATGACCGCAATCGTCAAAACTCCACGAATGCGAACTGAGTTACCCGAACACGATTAAGGATTCCCCAGCTCTCAAGCTCCAGCTCAACTCTATGCGGACGCGGTTACATTGACGCTAACGCGATGCTCAGGACTCACAAAGCTACGTGAACGCGATCACAAAATTACGAACGCGTTGAAGTAAATCACCCAACTTCTATAATACACTACGCGATCGCGATCGCTTATTCACGATCGTGATAAGGAACTAAAACACCAGAAATCAACATAACACATCAATGCCAAAATGATCTGAAATCTTTCAAAAACTCACCCGAGCCCCTCGGGACTCTATCAAAACATGCCAACAAGTTCCAAAACATTACACGGGCCTACTCGATTCCTTAAATCACAGATAACAACATGAAAATGATGAATCACACTTCAAATAAAACTAGATGATTTTTGAACTTTCAACTTTCCAAACCTCGTGCCGAACCATATCAAATCAACCCTAAATGACCTCATAGTTTGTACACAATCCAAAATGAAATATGAAAGATATTCCAATTTCGGGAACCACAATCCGAACCCGATCATCAAAGTCGATTCCCTGTCAAACCTACGAACTTTACGAACCTTCAAAGCCAAACTTTTGACAGTTCACGCCAAAAACATCAAGAGACATCCAAATGCAAATCCAGGCATACGCCTAAGTCAAAAATCACTATTAATACCTAACGAAAATATCAAAACTCCAATCTGAGGTCAAACACATAAAAGTCAAACTTGGTAATCTCTTCCAACTTAAATCTTCTAACATGAGATTCATTCTTCTAAATCAATTCTGAATCACCTGAGTACCAAAACCGACGATTCACACAAGTCATAATACATCATATGACGCTCCTCAAGGCTTCAAGTAGCTGAACGGAATGCAAATTCTCAAAACGACTGATTGGGTCGTTACATTCTCCCCCACATAAATATACGTTCGTCCTCGAATGTGCTAAGAGTCATTCCAAAGCCATCAATCGCTGTTTAAACTCATCACGCACATACTCGTTGGTGATCCCGCGTCACCCCAATCAATATAAGTCTGTCAACTAAACATAACCAAAGATTCATCCCTCAACCTTAGTCCATAAACCTTGGAATCAAATCTCCAATATCCGAAATCCATTACATGACCCATCCTCACATCTATACACTGTATAAATATAAAAAATCGAAGGAAGCTATAACCATAACCCAAGATGTATTCACATAATATACCACATGACTCAGATACTCATATTAATAACTTTCGGCCATAATACCTACTCAACAACAAACCCGATACCGGTAACAAACCTCATATCAGCTAAAACCTTATTCCAAACCTTTGTACACTGCCAATGGTGAATTAAAGATGCGGAGTCTCATAACCACTCATCAAATCAATAAGTCATGGATCCCTCTCTCGTCCGGCTAGAACCATAACCAAATTTTAAGCCGATCAAGGATGTTATCCTTCCAAATATACCATAATCAAATCTTGTAGCACCCATTCCAGGTCCAATGATCTCATCTCATCAATTACAGCAGCTCTACTGACATGCTACACTAGTACAACCTAAAGCCACAAGCCGTGCAATCTGTGTACCAATAGCAACAACTTAAATGTACTCAACCATGGAAAATGATTCAAATGAGAGAACTGTCCCGCTAGCTTAGAAAGTACAACTACGAGCACAACGGTGTGAACCCATCACACATAGTAGAACTAAAACACATAGACCTCACACAAAGGATCATAACCCAACATAATTTTGCTGCGATGCGCGAACCAATACAAATATCGGCCCACAAGAAATACCTCGAGTCCTAATGCTCAAAATCAACAACCACACACAAATTAACATCAAGTACATGAAGTGGATGACCATAGCCATGGAGAAATGAATCGAAAAATATACCACAACCAGGAAAAACTATAACCGAGGCGCAATCAACTATTCATGAGTGAAAATAACCAACAGATCACAACCCATCGTAGCATATAAGAGTAACACATAAAAGATGTCAGAACATGAACAAGCTCAACTCTAACTGAATGTCACACGCCTTAACCGTAACAGCGTTGAGTCAACAAATCCGATATGGTGTAGAATACACATCCTCATTAGGCCTACATATGGCCCCCAAATCAACTCCGGTCATCCACTGATAGATAAACAACCCTCAAAAATCCACAAAAAACTAACCATAACACATACTCGTAACGAGCCAACTTAGGCCATACGTTCGAGAAACAGCCCGCTTTTGAGACTTCCAGTCTCCAAATCGCGGGCATATAAAATTCTCCACATCTTATCCTTAATTGATCACTCAAATGACCGACGCACAATCTCATGCACAATCATCTTACAAGAATTAATTCCAAAATCCTTCCATACCACATAGCAAAATCTTAGGATCAGCAGTCGATCAATCAAGTGAGTAACGCAATACCAATGAAGCATCCGCAAGTCAAAACACAATACACCTTCTAAAATGTGTTCCCTTCTCTAGAAATACAAAGTCGTACTAGCATTCATCTAAACATCTGAAATCGTCCATTCTATCTAAAATTCATGACCTTCCCTTCAAAACTGAGCTACAACCTAGTACATACAAGCCTCAATCCCACACGACGCACTACATCAATCATGCCATCATATGAAAACATGAGAACCCCATTATCAAATCTGGGTCATAAGTAGAATACACACTCGATAGGTTAGAAACCTTCCACTTGATCCCATCCAGGAGGAAATCACAATAGGCAACATACTTTTCATGCTGGTAGAAAATATCCATCTCCAATTGTGGTGGAAATCATTGAGAACTCTACCAAACCCCATATGCACATAACCAAACCATCAAAACTGAATCCCTCTAACTTAACCAAGTCACACAAGCCGCCAAACTCAAGTTTATTACCACAAACACCAATAAGGTCTTGCCATTACTGTGATGATCCAATATGTCATATTTCTTTGATCCCCTCTCGACTTGAATCTAAGTTAACCTTCTCCTTGTCAGTACAGTACCACCCTTAACCCAATGCTCACCACAAGAGATCTCAACATGAAACCACATTTCCCGGAAGCCCATAAGCCGTTATAGTTCCTTTTGAGCACCCCCAAACACACCACAACCGCGGAAATACTCTAAAGAGAACTTCTATGAGTCAGAATCTATTTCCTTAACTTATATGACACTAATGATATAGATATACCGCAAGTCCCAATACTATCCAATGCAATCTTAGATCTTATCCCTTTACAGATTTTCGAAATTTCTCAAATGACACATATGAATCTTGAATACATTATAACCTTCTCGAGAGTCATCCACTCTGCTTAACTCTCAATTTCACCGCCCAACGCGTCGAATAACTTATGCCCCATTATCACACCAACACCCAAAGAAGTAACCCCACCTTAATACAATCGAGTGAGTCCCTTTTTCTTATCACATCACTCCCATCACGAATAACAAACCTGAATAATTTCAAGATTCCCATAAATCGATAAACTGCGATACATCATGCACCCAGAAATTTTCCTTGCTTATGTCATCCTCAAAATTTGCCTCTTTAAATCATAAGTGATCCACGAGTATACCTCAGACAAAAACTAACAAAACACTTAACCATGCAATCCAATCGTCGATAACAGGCTCCCCAACTTGGCTCGAATCCATAGAATAAAACATCTGATAACCACAATACCTTTGCTTCACCAATTCCACGATCTTGCACCGAAATTAAGCTAAATCCTTCATGAACTCATGTATAACTAATACCTATAATACCTCAAATCATTTGCTAAACACACAGTCATCGTCACGACTATCAAGCCAACTTCCTCAAGAGATCAAAACTTAAGTTGCAATAGATATAACCCACTGATAGAAATAAACTCTCCACATAATCTTCATAAGAATCACACACCTTAAGAACATCCCGCAGGAGATAACCCTCTTATTTACCCTCAATCTGGCATCTCCTTATGCCCTTCCATGGGCACAACCCCTATACAATCACTAAATCTTCCCGAATCTGAAATCGTAAAAAAGAACATAAGAATCTACGTTATCTAAAAAAGGAACGACACGAAAGACCCCTCAATCACGCATATATGTCTAGACCGTTCAACACATCAAAATAGAAATCAATCACCCAATAGTCCGTTTCACACAAGCAACGCTTCTCGGTATGTCAAAGCCATCCACACACATCCCGCAGTCATATGATACACATCATATAGCTATCCAACAACTCATCGA
This sequence comes from Nicotiana paniculata, assembly GCA_005239505.1. Lineage (NCBI taxonomy): Eukaryota > Viridiplantae > Streptophyta > Magnoliopsida > Solanales > Solanaceae > Nicotiana > Nicotiana paniculata. The sequence continues at coordinate 56,712 of ML342063.1, forward strand.
GCCACCTCTCCATCTGAGGGACACTACCAGTTGTAGAAATCGAAAATCATGTACTCACTTAACTGAAATCACTGATCCCAAGATGCGAATGAAACCCCACCTTAGGTGCTCCAGAATGGCTCATCACCAAAACATAGAAAACACATCTCACATCTCATCCATGGAACCGTAAGGCGTCGATGCACAGTCGATATCGAACGCTCACATAACATACAAGTGAGAGGAAGGAAGTCGAAGAGATATGCTTCAAGCAGAATCAATGATGCACGATAAGGAATGAATGATAGGAGGTTTATCCTAGATGCCCTGTAGCCTCTCGAAGATAGGTATGGATGTCATCAAACCAATCCACAATACTCTACTATACACTTGCTCATGATTCAATGAAGCTATAAACCTAGAGCTCTGACACCAACTTGTCACGACCCAAAATCCAACTAGTCGTGATGGCACCTAACTGAACCCCCTAAGTAAGCCAATTATTAGTAAACATAATTTAATAATGAAATTAAGAGTCAAAAATGAAATAACTGAATCTTTATATAGCTCCCCAAGGACTGGTAGTACAAGTCATGAGTCATTAAGACTTAGATTTACAAACTGAAATGAAAAATGATACAACATTAGTTTGAAATGTACATGAATAGAATCTCAAGTCTAGAACTACCAAGAACTAGTGGCAGTGAAAACTGGAACACGAGTATATCTTCAATGACAACTCTCGCTATACACAACAACATCAACTTCAAGATCAGCATGCAAGGTGCAGAAGTATAATATAAGTACAACCGACTCCATGTACTCATTAACCATCCTAACTAATTTTGGCAAGGTAAATGAAGCAAGAACTACAAATGATACTCACTAACACCTGTATAGTTCATAATTTCAACATGTATAGAACATATATGTGATAAAATCAGGAAATCTCAGGTAAAACCACTTTCATACTCACAATTTTTTATTTTAAAAGTGTTTTACTCAGTCAACAATCCACCATATAAAGAAGATATGCAAGTAAATAAGGTAAACATTCGAGGAAATTACAAGTAAAGATGAAATGCAATAACTAAATATCAGTCTCTATTGTGGCGCGCAACCCGATCCATTAACTATAAGCCAACAAGGCCTGTTGCGACATGCAACTCAATCCATTAATAGTAACCAGCTCTTCCAGATCTCACATAAACCAGAAAACCATCGGTTTCTCACAATGCGCGTGTACATCATCAAGAGACAAACATGAGAGGGTGACCCTAAGGGGATGCATCCATATCGACACATTGCATGGACAACTCACGTGCTGCACGGACAACTAACGTGCTAATTAAATCAATTTGCACGAACAACTCACGTGTTGAATGGACAACTCACATGTTATAATATCAATATATGAATTCGCATGAACAACTCACATGCTGCACAGACAAAGTCACGTGCTAATAGTATCAATCCGCATAGACAACTCACGTGTTGCACGGACAACACACATGAAAATATCACAATCCGCCTGACGTGTTCACAGGAACAATATATTAATCCACCCGGCGTGGTCATAGGAATAACAACATATCTTCCCGGCGTGGTCACAAGCATACCAACACAATTCACCCGGTGTGTGGTCACATGCATCCAGTCCAAATCATATCACACAGAAACAAGTATGGAAAAACATATGTATATGATGAATAAATATCAGATTTCATGCTCTTGGACTGGTATATTAACATGATAAAGTGTAGGCATGTGCAATGTGTGCTATCATAACTCAAATCGGAAATTTCATCACAGAATTAGCAATTGCAAGTTTATTCAGGGAATTAGAATCTTCATAACCTCAAACATGGCTCACATAGTTCAAAATGATGTTATAAATATGAGAGACATTATAGCTTATAGCTTAAATCATAGCCTAAGAATTCCCCCGAGCAAGGATAAACACCCCGGTGCTCGCACATGGGATCAAACCCCACACATATGCACTCCCATAGCACATATCTATCACAAATAATTCAGGAAACTAGTACCTCAACCAAGTTTAGATAAGCAAGCTAAATCAATTAGAGAGCAAGCCAAACAATAATCTATAAGCTCCATCCCGCACAAATCGGCCTTCGAACGGCTCTAAACAAGCCAAAAGAAAATCAAAAACATCAACTAATGCCCAATAATACAAACACAATCGATAAAGGTTGAATCTTTAATCAAAACTCAAAGTCAACCAAAAAGTCAAACCCATCCTCGCATCATGAAACCTGACAAAATTTACAAATTCAGATAACCCATTCAATTACGAGTCCAACCATACTATTTTTGCTCAAATCAGACTCCTAATCAATGTTTAAAACTCAAAACTTTACTTTAGGAATGTTTAGATAAAAACCCTCAAATTATCTTTTGAAATCATCAATAAAATGCCAAAATCTAGTATGGAGTCATGGAATATAATCAAAACAGAGTAGGAAATACTTACCCCATTCCATGTAGTGAATATAGCCTCTTGAATCGCCAAATCCTAGCTCTGCAGCTCAAAATATGATTAAATGACCAAGACTTTCGAAATAGAGTACTTTAGAATCACTGAACAACAATAACCATCGCGATCGCGGAACTTCCCATGCGAACATGAAGAACAAATTGTACTGCCACCAAAATGTGCTATGCGTTTACAGGCCATGCGAATGCGAAGACCACATACGTCAAAACTCCGCGAACGCGAACTGACATACCCGAACGCGGTTAAGGATTCTCCAACTCCCTAGCTCCCAGCTCAACTCTAGGAGGACAAAGTTACATTGATGCAGACGCGATGCTCATGCCTCATAAAGCTACGTGAATGCAATAACAAAGTCGTGAACGCGTTGAAGTAAATCACCCAGCTCCTATAACACACTATGCGATTGCGTTCTCTTATTCGCGATTAGCATAACACAGTAGTGTTAAAATGATTAGAAATCCATCCAAAACTCACCCAATCCCCTTGGGACCCCATCTAAATATGCCAACAAGTTCCAAAATATAACCCTATGAACATGTTGGGTGGATTGAGGCAATGGCATATGAGTTTTCTATGCGATTGTAGTTTTAAATGAAGGCACGAGGTGCCATGTGAATGTATTTCGTGAACTAGGACTCATGACTTGTGATTATTAGGAGTGGTATATCAATGTGTTAGAAGGACGTGATTATTTGGTTGTCATTTGTTTACCTTAGCCTGTTTCACTAGTACTTTAACATTATTCTGACTACGTTACTGTTTATATCACATGTTTATTCTTTGTTGCCATTTATTGATTCTTTCTTCCATTATTAGATTTATACTTGCATATTGCACAAGTTATTATGACTAGCAGGTGTCTTGACTTGTACTTCATCACTACTCCACCGAGGTTAGTCTTGATAGTTACTGGGTACCGACTGTGGAGTAGACATACTACACTTCTGTACATTATTGTGTAGATCTAGATACATCGGAGCGTGCCAACCATTAGTTAGATGATTATGAGGTTATGTGGAGACATCAACGTATACCTTCCACCTCCGTTCGTAGTCCTCGGTGTTACATCCCGCATTTTCATATGTTTTAGTTTCGTCGTAAATTAATCGACGTAAGATGGGGAATGAGATTATTTTAAACTTATAAGCATTATGCTATTTCAAACAAGTTATGAAAAAATTCGTTAAAGTGAGAGGGGAAGAAATTCAAAGAAAATGAATTTTCGTCCAAGTTGGCATATTGGGATAAAATATGGGCCGAGCGGTCATACACGATATTTACGGACTAGTACCATACAAGGTACTATATGACCATGATAGTGGATGTATAAAGTATATAAAAAATAAATAAAATTTTAAGTAATTTGAGACAATTCTTAATTATGCGGGTAATTGGTTAATTACCGGCTAGCGGGATACTAGCTAATTAAATTAGTTGATTTTGGATAAGATCAAAATCCCACGTGGCAGTAAACCATTACACCAACCGTATGACTCTTAGTGATAATTCATGACTAAGAGTCATTTTTATATAAGTGGCAACCTACAAGATATTTTCCTTCCAACATTTTCAATACAAATGAGATTCCTACAAGACATTTCTCTTCTAAATTTTTTAATACAAAAATGAGATGTGAGCTTTTCCAAGTAGTAACGTGACTTCTTATAAAAATTCCTATAACTTATTACAATTAGAAACGTTAGCATTGAATTGATAATCAAAAATCACTACAAATCATAATGTTAGCCATTCTTCAAGTTTTCAACAAAAACTTCTTGCAACCAAATGATTCCAACGAGAGTTATTAAAATCTTAGCAACGTAAAATTTTGCAGTTCTAATGGAGTACGGTGCAACCTTTTCCAAGAATATTTTTTTAATTTATTTTCCTACTCCAGGTGTGTTAAGGCTATCCCTTCTTTCTTTTGACATGATCTATACGACACAAATGAAACGAGCAAATGCACATATTTCATAAATGACTCTATTCATAGAAATACTAGAGATGCTTATGTTCTTAATTCTCCATGTGTCATATTATTTTATCATCTGCTCACGGGTCTCAAAAATACGTAAGTTGGTAAAGTTTATTTCATGATATTAATCAGAGGAGTAATGGTCTTATGACGTACCGAGAGATTTTATTAACATATTTCATATGTATTTCATGCATTTGTACATGCACATTGGCCCATGACCAAATGGCGTTATATACGCGTATATATATATATATATATATATATATATATATATATATATATATATATGGGACATGGGAAAGGTTATGGCGTTATATACGGACCACCACCTAAACAGCGGGTATACATTGATGATTTTGCCCGTAGTGACCGAGATGATATGATGGGATGACCTAAGAGGCTTGATGAGGTTATGAAATATGTACCTATGCACGACATGACATTCATACTCATATGCATGGCACTATAATTATTTCATGAATTACATAGTTATCCAGACATACAAGTTGAGTAATTTATTCTATATTTTTTCCATGTCTGTTATGTACTTATTTATGTGCCTTACATATTCGGTAAATTATTCGTACTGACATCCCTTTTTCCTGGGGACGCTGCGTTTCATGCCCGCAGGTCCCGATAGGCAGGTCGAGAGCCCTCCAAGTAGGCTACAGCTCAGCGAATGATGTTGGTGCGCTCCATTTGTTTCGGAGTTGCTTGTTTGGTTAGTATGATTTAGACGTGTATTATTTGGTATGATGGGAATCTGTCCCGACCTTTATGAAAATTATGTATTCTTAGAGGCTTGTAGACAGATGTCATGTATGTAAAACATTGCATGGACTTGTCGGCCTATGTTCAATGTACGAGTGGTTATTTTTGTCTTATAGGCCCGTATGTCTTATGTGTAAGTTTGTATCATATGTTGTATTCGCCTTATCTCACGGCAGCCTTCCGGCTCAGTTATCTATGATAGTATGACATGAAAAGATACGTTATGCTGGTACTTAGTTGAGTAAGGTACCGAATTCCCCTCACGGCCCATCGTTTTGTGTCGTGAAAAAAGTGGTATAAGAGAAGTTCTGTCCTAGGGAGTCTACAAGCCATGTCTAGTAGAGTCTTGTTTATGGGTGTATAGGGCATTTATGCCTGTCACTCTTTCTTCTTACTCTAGATTGTGTGGTAGAGCTCAGTTGTAAGAACTCAATTTCCTAAAATTTATCTTATTCGTAATACAACGGTGCCTACATTTAGAAAGATGGTCGATAGTAGATATAGCTGTGGAAGTGTTGAGTCAGAGGGGCTCGATTTTTTCATTATGTTTATGATGAGTAAATGTGAGATCTTTAGCAGACCATGCATGCACTAAAAGGTGTAAGGTTCTTAACAAGGAGTTTTAAGGCAAGAATACTTATCCACTCTTACGGTAAAAAAGAATAACAGAATCAGAAGGTAGACTCAAGTTTCAGCAAGTAAAAGAAGCAAGGTGAAGAAGGGTACGAGGTACCCAGTTAGCAACGATTATCATTATATACCATTCAGGAAAGGAGATATAGGCATTTTGAATTACATTCAGTAGTGACAGATGTACGTACAATCGTCCACATCACTCTCATTTATGCCCTATGGGAGCTAACCGATATAGTTTAAGAGAAGGACAGGTTATTAGGATCCGGCTGGGGTTAGAGTAACCCAAAATAGGGGATGGATTGGTAGAATTAGTTGAAATTTTCGAAGGATAGTGCAAACATGGTAATGAATCCCCTTGTCAGACACCTAGATGGTGCACTCTAAAATAGTACAGCTAGATATGAGTGCTACAAAGATAGGCACTTGAAGCCTGGAAAGGATAAATATTATCTTAGTATGACTCCCATCCCTAGTAGAGAGATAATGCTAGGCAACCCGAAGAGCCAGTGGATGGAGCAAAGGGGAGCTAAAAGCAAAAGAATATCTTGTTGAAGTTTTCAGAATAAAGTGATAGACAGAAATGTTGGCAGGAAATAAGGAGAGAGATAATGAAGCATTAAGAGTAAGATGTGATACATGGATGACAATGATATGTCAAAAAGATAATAGTATTACAGAGTCTATAGTAAAGTGAAGGAATAGACAAAAGGTGACATGCCTTGAGACAACCAAAAGAGTATAGGCCATAAAGTCATATCCTCACTTCGAGAAATAAGTTCGTGACTCAAAATGCAACTACCAGAAGGAAAAGTTAGATCCCAGGGTAATAGAAATCAGTATGGGCTGGTGAACAAGATTAACTAAACATGAATTAGGGATTGAGTGATTGGATAATACTCAACATCATAAGAATTTCAGATTTTGTTTCGGCGATAAAAGAATGGACAACAGGAGAAGATTCATGAGAAATTAAGAGAATGGTCATTCAGGAAGACGCTTCCCTAACGCAAGCAATGTGAGCAAAGTTAAGCTTAAGGGACTATGTGTGCTAGTTACACTAAGTGCCACCCTCGCGAGTAAGGCATTTCGTTATCCTTGGTACAGAAGGATTACCGCAAGGCGAGTAAGGGTCATTGATAATGCGAGAGGACGCCAATAATGAAAAGTTAAAACATCTCTAGGTAGATCATTGTAGCACTAAATATTAGTACTTCCATAAAGGGGGAATGTTGAGTGAGGTGGCATTAACTCAGAATTAAGTGGTTCTAGTAATTACGAAATGGTAAAGGAAGAATGCGATAAAAATAAGAAGGGGATGAGATTGCTCCTATTCAAGATATGTTATGATTCCCGAACATTATGCAAACACGACTTCAAGGATAGGAAGTAAAGGTTCCTGCCCTAGATTTTATTAGTAGATAAGTAGCCAGTACGAGAATGTAAGTTAAGACAAAGTAAATAACCCAAGAAAGATTACGCGGAATATTGATATGAGAATGGGCCAACGAGTAGTTAGCAGTTGGTTCATGAAGAACCTAGTTATGGATAGACAAGAGGTTTCAGATGAATCAACATATTGTGCAAGATAAACGTAGAGAACCTAGTACGGGGAATTGAGCCTCGAAGTTATGACATCGTGGTCGTTGAGAAATATGCGGATAGGAGTTGGGGAAGATAAATATACCGTATGAGTGTTACGGACATAAAAGAGAGTACCACTGGGAAGTCAATCGAAATAATAGTTCAAAAGTAACTTACAAGCACAAGGGCGTGGAGATAAATAACTACGGGGAAGTATAGGCAAGGAAAGACATCAGAAGGTCCGTCGAGTATACAATGTAATAAGCTCACAACTTTACAAAATTCAGAGGGTCCCCTCTATGTACTACAATGAATGACTAGTTGAGGAAACAAGGAAGAAGGCTTCAACCGAAGTAGAGTAACCTAAAGAGGAAATGGTTGTCTAACAAAAATCTAACTACAAAATTGTATGCACTCCAAAAGAAAGTTGCACCTACCATGGCTAATGAGCTGGGAGCAAAAACAAAAGTAATATTTGATACCATATGAGTTTGACAAAAACTTCGGCATGTGTGAGAACTTGGATAAGCTAAGTATACACGCAAAATCGGGCAAAATGACAGGAAAAGCAATTGTTTATGTTTGAAGAAAGCTGAAATGGAACGAAAGGAACTATTCGATTTATGATCACCCATAGAAGACTTTGGTATAAGTTAAAAGAAGGGATTGGGTCCTGGTCATAGATAAAGGATTGAATCACTAGAAGATTGTATCATGGTTTTCCATAGGTTTCATAAATGGCTAAAGTAATAACTAAATGCCATGAGCCACATATCAAAATATAACTTAAGCCTACGTAAAGGTTAATCAGAAAGAAGAGGAAACTAAAGAGTTAAATCAACTAAGTAAATTTGGAATTTGCTTATTGGACCCAGAACGTTATAGAAATCGTGATTGAGAACACTGCAGGATCACCGTTAAATATCAGAGGTACAAGAGAGATAGTATAGTAGCCATATTCTATAACGGCTCTACAATAAAGCTAGTTATAAGAGTACCAGTCTCATAAAAAGTCAGTATGAAGCTCCCACTGGACTGTGTATACACCAGAAGTGCAATTATTATAATAGAGCTTCAAGTTATAGATGTGAATTAAACTTAGGTGGAAGGGAGGTCATGAAAGAGATAGAAGATACGATGCAGGATTTTAAGGTAAGTAAGGTAAAGGTGAACAACGTATGAGATACTAAAAGGCAGAAGATCGTGAATAGTCCATACTTCGGATAAAATATAGAAGCACGGGGATTCAGTATCTAGGAATAATAGCGGCATCGTCAGTAGCATGTCTTCCAGCCTATAGTCTAGGTATTGAAAAGCCTGACTAAGAGAGTAAAGAAGAGTTGGAGACAGCGTGATGTCTCGCTTGATGTTCCCAAATGACATAAGGAGATATATGATGAAAGCAAGTTGAAAGGTTGCAAGTAATATAAATAGATATGTGTAGGCAGAAGGTATTGTATGGTGAAGCGACAAGGTTCTAGAAGACAGAAGTAAGGATAAGAACGGGCGAGTGAGAAGATAAAGAAAATGGATAAGTTATCAGTATTAAGCCATTGAAAACAAGAAGAGCAGATGGTTTCTCTAAGTTATACAAAGCCCACTATAGCCTGAATGAACTCAAAGGAGTGTAAGACTAATAGCATTTAGAAGAGATGGAATGCTGCCCTGGTAATAGAATAAGGATGTAATTGTGATAGATAAAGGATGACGTTTGGGCCTTGGATTGAGTAATGATCTAACAAAGAAAAGAAAGAGATCTCATGAATTGGACGGGATTAAAATACCAACACAAGGTGAATCATATTGGGATGCTGTGAGACACGGTTATGGAAGCATGGTATCGCCCCAGGTGGATCAGTCTAATCACTTCAAATGATCCTCGATGCAACGTGAGCCCTAGTGATTACGTAAGAGGTTTCAAGTTATCAGTGGTGGAGTGTAGATCAATATTGAGGTGAATAAATAATGGATGGATAAGAGTTACAAATATGAGACGAGAGTAGGCCGTCATTCTTAAGATGAATAGTAATGAAGAAGCATTAAAGGACTTAAATCTATACATATATGATAAGTAGTGAAAGAGTAACATGGAATTTGGTAGCAAAACCCAGTAACAATAAATAGAAGTAAGAGTTATGGTATAGTATGACCTACCTAGATACGGTAAAAATCATGCGGTTAGATAACCGATTCTATGACACAAGATGTAGCAATAATCGTAATTTCAACAAAATACCGAGCAAAGAACTTTAGTATACCTACAAATGCCCAGTGGGACATTTCGTCAAGCTCTGTATATATTTGCGAAGTGAGGCCTAGAGATTGGCTAGAAGATAGAGGAAAAAGGGGAGAAGAGTCGCATAGGCGCACTAACAAGGTTAAGGTTATACATTTTGCATGATAGAATGTAGCAACAATTACGAGATTGGAATGATCCTGTCCAAAAGTCGTGATATGAGGAAGATGACTAAAGGGAGGAATTCCCTAGCCTTTTGACTTATTCACAGAACAGTTGCCTAGATGACAAGAGGACCACTAAAGTATTTGTAAGAACTATGGGTTATAAGAATGATAAGTGCATCAGTCAACATTTAGGGACGGATGTTCCAAGGGGGGAATGATGTTACATCCCGCATTTTTGTATGTTTAAGTTTCGTCATAAATTAATCGATGTAAGATCGGGAATGGGATTATTTTGAAATTATAAGCATTATTATTGTCACGCACCAAAATTGAGGGACGAGACCGACACCTAACCGGATGAACCCGGTCAAGCGGACCTGGATTGCCTTTCCTACCCCACGCGTTTCCCCCTTATATACAATGCACCATATTAACAACTTAGGATTTGAGCGTGGCTTTACAAATTTAAGTTCATTTCTCTTTTAGCATTTCAACGATTGATTCCCAAAAACATATATAATACATACATAACATTCCAATACGGTCCGCGATTCTGAATACGTATAATTACTACCCAAAATACATATATACACCCATATCATGTCTACAGAGCCTCTACGCATACTAGGAGTTTATACAATACTTTTCGGCAACAAGGCCCTGGCTATACCTTACCATACATAACATACCCAAAAGAGATGGAATGAATGACACACGGCCCCCGGAGGAAGTGGGGCTCACCAGTACTGCTGAAAGACGAGGAGGAGGCACCACTAACAACGAGCTAAGTTACCTTCTATGGACCCACCTACATCCATATAAATGATGTAGCGCCCCCGACAAAAGGGATGTTAGTACTGTGGAATAGTACTAGTATGTATGAGCAAACTTTACTCAAAGTAAAATCAAGAGATGCACCGATAGAAAGCAGTTAAAGGAACCAACACATAGTGCACAGTGATACAGAAACAAATACAATTGAGAGCCTCACATATTCTTATTTCAACAGAATCACCTTTTCGCTTACAGTTTACACTCCACTCTTGTCACCTCTCTACCCTTATTACTTCATGTTGCGGTGTGCAACCCGATCCCACTGTACGCTTTACACTTCACCCTTATTACCTCTTTACCTTTATTACTTCGTGTTGCGGCGTGCAACCCGATCCCACCGTACAATTTACACTCCACCCTTGTCACCTCTTCACCCTTATTACTTCGTGTTACGGCGTGCAACCCAATCCCACCGGACCATCACATTTCATAGCAAACAGTAACAACCCAAAATTCAATCACAGGGCTTCATATCATCAAGAGTACAATTTTATAACACCCAAACAATCATGTGTTCACAATAGTCTTTATCATCCATTAATTCAGCCACAAAGGTACTCATCAACAAGAATATAAATTCATCACAACCAATAATCCATATGAAGTTAAGCCACAATAAACCTTGCCAATAATGAGTCATATACGATATGTCCATGGCCATTTAGTTCGATTAGATCATTTCACGATTCCCTTCCATCACTTGTTACACAACCCTTATCACTTAGATACATTTACACATCTAGGTTCTCTACCATTCTTTCATACTAACATACTCAAGCATTTAATGAACCTTGCACATGATAGTGTAATCACATAGAAATCACCTTTCACAATTTCAATTATCACGATAGTCGACTAAGAAAAAATTTAGAGAATGAAATGTCACACCTCAACACAGCCGAACAATCAATTAACATATACTCAACAAGAGATTTATACCGAATGTTCGGACACCAACAAGGTGACTCTACGAAGATTAAAGTTAGCCATACATACCTCGAGTGGCCCCCTTTTAATTTCTATCACTATTCATCGGACCGTCTAGCACCGTGAATTGAGCATTTTATCAAACACTATGTGACCCTTTAGACTACTAACCCCCTTTTGAGAATAACTACCTAAATTTGTTTTTCCCTTGACTAGATTACGGGATTTAACTCACATACATGAAATATTTCACTTTTTATTTTCAAGAACCAACCTATGTGTGTTTTATTCTTACACAAAATCTGAGAAATTGGCGAAATAAGGTGAAGACTTACCTCTTTGAGTGAAGAAGATGACAATAAATCGATAATTTCCGGGCTTGATTGATTTTGGAAAATCAAATTGGATGTTGTTGAAACCTTCTCTCTCAAGAACTCTCTTATTCTCTCTCTATTTTTGGTAAAAAAATCGTTAAAAATGAAGGGAAGGGGTGTTTTATGAAACAGGGGGTCGGGTTTTAATTTTAGAAATTAGGAGCCCCGACACATAAATGCGGTCAGGAATGCGATCACATTCTTGCTATGCGGTCCACATTCCTGTCGCATAGTTGGCCTCCAAATGGGTCAAAATGGGAACCACACTGCCAAGGTATGTGACCACTATGCGGTTCGCATACCTGTTATGCGATCGCATAGTGCGTCGCATAACCTTCGTCACAAAAACCATGGAGCAAGAATGCGACAATTATGCGGCCCGCATTCGTGAAATGTGATCGCATTTTAGGCCGCATAGCTGTCCTCAAAATGGGTAGGAAACTGTCCAAGGGTGCGACCATTATGCAGTCCGCATACCTGTTATGTGATCGCATAGTGCGTCGCATAACACACGATTCTGGAAAATTTAATCTTTCAAGTTCTGGGATACTTTTTACTCAAAATAGGACATTTTAAGAATTTCTACGGTTATAACAACATAGGGACCTATTCGGGCATTATTTTAGACATAGAAATTTTACGGGTTTTTACATCCTCCCCCACTTAAAATCATTCATTCTCGAATGAGGATCGGAAAATCATTTTTGTTTTGAAAACACAATATGCCAACCACCAATTTTTACTAACTCCGATACTTTCTGAAAATTTCGCCAAATTTTCCTCTACAATTAGGCCTATCTACCTGTCAGAGAGCCCCCGAAACACATGTTCTTAACCAATTCCACACATAACTAGTCATTTCATGGCCTTGAACAGCATTTTGTCACCTCGACAAGTACGATATAATTCGATTACTTCAACATGCCATATACACTTTAATTAATCCTTACCAATATACACTTCAATTAATCATTTAATCGTTACATGAGTTTTACATAATTTCATTTACTCCAAGGGGTTGCACATTACTCAAAGTCACAACATACACAATTATGGCACAACTTGAGAAGTTACAATAGTAGAGAAATTAGGGGAAAATAGGGTGCTTTTGCACAAAACTGAACATAACATATAATTTCTTAGAGATGACAGTTCGCATGATCGCTAGTAGACTTATTCAAACAAATGGGGATATATTTCTTTAATTTCATTTTCCGCTTCCCACGTGGCTTCCTGAACTTGCTGACTTCGCCACAACACTTTAACTGAAGAAATTTCTTTGTTCCTCAATCTACGGACTTGCTTATCAAGAATAGCAACCGAAACCTCTTCATACGATAATTATTCATTAACCTCAATAGTCTCAACTGGCACGATCGTTAATGGATCTCCAACCACATTCTTCAACATAGACACATGGAACACCGGGTGCACTAATGACATCTCAGGGGGCAATTGCAGCCTATAAGCCACCTGTCCTATCCTTTGAGCAGTCCTGTATGGCCCGACATACCTTGGGCTAAATTTCCCCTTTTTCTCAAACCGCATTACTCCCTTTATGGGAGACACCTTCAAAAATACCCAATCATGTACTTGGAATTCCAAATCTCTATGACGAACGTCCGCATAGGATTTCCTACGACTCTTAGCAGTTTTCATCCTCTACTGAATGACTCTAACTTTTTCCATAGCTTGGTGCACAAGATCCGGTCCTAGCAGTTCCGCCTCGCCAACCTCGAACCATCCAATCGGAGATCTACACCTCCTTCCGTACAACGACTCAATTGGGGCCATCTGAATACTAGCATGGAAACTATTATTATAAGCAAATTCTATAAGCGGCAAGTGTTCATCCCATCTACCCTTGAAATCTAATATACAAGCCCGCAACATATCTTCAAGCGCCTGAATAGCCTGCTCCGCTTGACCGTCCGTCTGTGGGTGGAAAGTTATGCTGAGATTTACCTGAGCACCCAAACTTTGATGAAATTGCTTCCAAAAGTTAGCTGTGAACTGGGCCCCTCGATCCGAGATAATAGAAACTGGAGTGCCACGGAGTCTGACTATTTCTTTGATATACAACTGAGCGTATTGTTCTGCAGTATCGGTGGACTTGACCGACAAGAAGTGAGCTGATTTCGTGAGCTGATCCACTGTTACCCAAACAAAGTCAAACCTACATGGAGTGCGAGGTAACCCCACCATGAAGTCCATATTGATCATCTCCCATTTCCATATTGGCATTTCCATAAGCTACGTCAATCCACCGATCCTTTGATGCTCGGCCTTTACTTGTTGACAAGTCGGACACTTAGCCATAAAGTCCGCCACACCCCTTTTCATACCATTCCACCAATAAATTTCCTTGAGATCGTGATACATTTTTGTAGAACCTGGGTGCACTGAATACATGGAATTGTGAGCCTCTGCCATTACCCTTTCCCAAAGATCATCCACGTTCGGAACACATAGTCTCCCTTGGCACCGCAAAACATCGTCATCATTGCCGAGTGAAAATGCTGTAGTCTTAAGATTCAGAATTGCTTCCCTCAATTGTGCCAAAGCCGGATCTCTGAATTGCTTTCCCTTGACTTCTGCTACAAGCGAAGACTCCGCTCCATTACTCACCACGACATTCCCCTTATCTAAGGCCGAAAGACAGACCCCCAGAATGGCCAACTAATAAACTTCCCGAGCCAAAAGCCTCTGATGACTTCCAAATGTGCCAAGCTACCCATGGATTTCCGACTAAGAGCGTCGGCTACCACATTCGCCTTCCCTGGATGGTACAAAATATTCATATCATAGTCTTTGAGAAATTCTAGCCACCTCCGCTGCCTTAAGTTCAACTCCTTCTTCTTGAATAATTACTGAAGACTCTTGTGGTATGTGAACACGTCCACATGGACCCCATAAAGATAATGCCGCCATATTTTCAATGCAAACACAACCGCCACGAGCTCTAAATGATGCATCAGATAATTCATCTCGTGTCTCTTGAGCTGCCTTGAAGCATACTCTATAACTTTATTACATTGCATAAACACACACCCCAAACTAACGCTTGAAGCATCAAAATAAAACACAAATCCCTTCGAACCTTCTGGAAAGGTCAACACTGGTGTCGAAGTCAATCTCGACTTTAATTCCTGAAAACTCTTTACACATGCATCGGACCATTGAAACTTAACTGATTTCTGCGTCAGCTTAGTAAATGGGGAGGCGAAAGTAGAGAATCCCTCCACGAACCTCCCATAATACCCAGCTAGAACCAAGAAACTGCGAATCTCTGTCAGGGTCGTTGGCCTAGGCCAATCCTTTACTGCTGCTATCTTTTGGGGATCAACCCGAATCCCTTCCCTGGAAAAAACATGGCCCAAAAAGGTGATTGATTTTAGCCAAAACTCACTTTTTTAAAACTTTTCATACAATTGGTGATGCTGAAGAGTCTGCAGAACTGCCCTGAGGTGATTAGCATGATACTCCGTATTCCGCGAATAAACAAGAATATCGTCAATGAAGACAATCATAGAGGAGTCGGGAAACGGTTTTAAAACCCCATTCATAAGATCCATAAAAGCTACTGGGGCGTGGGTTAGTCCGAAAGACATTACCAGAAATTCAAAGTGCCCATAACGAGTCTTGAAGGAGTCTTAGGAATATCCTGCTCCCTGATTTTTAACTGGTGATACCCGGACCGCAAATCAATCTTTGAGAAGAACTTAGCACCTTGTAACTGGTCGAACAAATCATCTATATGAGGCAATGGGTATCTTTTCTGGATGGTGACTTTGTTGAGCTGCCGATAATCAATACACATCCAAAGCAATCCATCTTTCTTTCTGACAAAAAGAACCGGTGCGACCCAAGGTGACACACTTGACCTAATGAAACCTTTTTCTAATAGATCTTTCAATTGTTATTTCAACTCCCTTAATTCTGCTGGCGCCATCCTGTAAGGTGGAATAGATATTGGCTGCGTATCTGGCAATACATCAATCCCGAAACCGATCTCTCTATCTGGAGGAATCCCACGAAGCTCTTCCGGAAATACTTCGAGAAATTCATTCACAACAGGAATAGATTTGGGAGTAGGCACCTCTGAAGTGGTGTCCGCAACCCGGACCAAATAGTAGATGCACCCCTTTCTAATGATCTTTGAGGATTAAAGGTAGGAAATGAATCTACCTCTTGGCACAACATTATTCCCCTCCCACTTGATAACTGATTCATTAGGAAAATCAAGCCTTATAATTCTGGTTCGGCAGTCGAGTTTAGAAAAGCATGAATAGAGCCAAGCCATCCCCATAATTACAGCAAAATCTGCCATGTCTAACTCAATAAGATCGACAATGGTATCCCGACCACGCATCGGGACAACAAAATTTCAATAGACTCGCACGGCCGTAATAGAATCGCCAACCGGAGTCGACACAGAGAACGACTCGTGAAGCTGTTCGGGTTCTATCCAAAAACTTGAAGCAATAAATGGAGTAACATATGATAAAGAAGACCCGGGATCAATAAGAGCATAATCATCATGTGACTGGACAGTATGAATACCTGTGACAACATCTGGAGAAGCCTCGGCGCTCTGGCGAGCACTCAAAGCATAAAACCAGCAGGGTCCCCCTTGACCCCACACTCTCCCCCTAGCTGCTCCGCGCCCTGCTGGAGCTGGAGGGCATGCTGAATATGTAGCAGCTGAAGAGTTGGATGATTGAGTAGTACCCCTACCCGTGCCCTGACTGGGTGCGCGACAGTCTCGCTGGATATGGACTCTCTCTGTCCACATCTATAGCATACCGGAATATCCAAGTAATAAGGCTCAGTATGAAATCTCCCACACTTAGGGCATGGGACTCCCCGCTGCTGCTGGAACCTCCCACCTGAACGACCTGACTGATGGAACCTCATGCTATCTGGACCGGGTTTAAAACAACCTCCTTGCTGATAACTATTCCCTGATGGCGGCGCACTGGCTGAGGACTGAGCATATGACTGAGATGGCCCTGATGATGCTCTCCCAAGGGCGGATCTCACACCTCCAATTGAGCTCCCAGGGTTGCCCGCTGACCGGGCCCTACTACTGCTCTCTCTCTCCATCCTTATTTTAAATTTCTGAGCCTCTATAGCCTGGGCGAATCCCATTATTTTCCCATAATTCATATCCGAATGCAAGGCAGCTGTAGCAGCTTCATTAACAACCAACGGACTAAGTCCTTGAAAAAACCGTCGAACTCTGGCCTCCATAGTCGGCATCATGTGAACAACATATTTGGACAAGGGAACAAATTCCATATGATACACCCACACACTCATGTTTCCCTGCTCGACGGCCTCAAACTCTGAAGCACAGGCTGCCATAATCTCGGCAGGCAAGAAATGATCCATGAAGGCACCAACAAACTCATCCCACTTTGCCGGAGGGCTCCCCTCCCAACGGGAACTCTCCCACATTTCAAACCACGAATATGCCGCTCCCTTCAGACGGTAGGAAGCCAACTCAACCCCCTCTGTCTCAGTAACCCTCATAACTTGGAGGGTCTTGTACATCTCATCAATAAACTCCTGAGGGTCAGCCTCTGGGTCGGTTCATGTGAACTCTAGAGGGGCTAACCGTAGAAATTGGTTGACCCTGGAACCCAAAGAATCCCCTTGTTCGCTAGAGGATGTAAGGGAAGCATGTGATCTTTGGGCCTAGGAGGCCACTAGCTGAGTCAACACCTGAATAGCTCCCCTGAGGCCCCCATAAAAAATACCGGGATTGGAAGCTGGGACTGAAGAAGGATTTGGAACATCAGCGTGAGGGACTGTAGCATCCTCCGCTAGAACAGGAATAGGAATATCCTGGCCTGGGATGGAATTGTTAGGAAGACTCAGGGTCGGGGAATCATTCTCACCCGCACCATCAGATAAAGAATTCACTTCCACTCTTGGGGTGGAATTGGCCTCTAGACCGAGTCGAGCTCTCTTCTTGGGTGCCATTTACTGAAAATTGAAACAATGCACGAGTTAGAGATAGACAACCTCACCTTCCACCACATCGCACGATATAGAATTGAAATAAAAGGGTACTTTTCTAAATATCCATGCAGCCCCCTAATTATAGATGTGGTCGACAACACACTGATAAGAAGGGCTCTACTAGACACGGCTCTAAGACATCCTAGGACACATTTAAAACCTTAGGCTCTGATACCAAGTTTGTCACGCCCCAAAACCGAAGGAAGAGAGCGGCACCTAACCGGGTGAACCCGTAAGCGGGCCTGGCTTGCCTTTCCTACCCCACGCGTTTCCCCTGTATATACAATGCATCATATTCCATATGAAATAACAACTAAGGAGTTAAGCGTGGCTTTACAAATTTAAGTTCATTTCTCATTTATCATTTCAACAATTGATTCCCAAAAACATACACAATACATACATAACTTTCCAATACGGATCGCGATTCCAAATACGTACAGTTACTACCCAAAATACATATATACACCCACATCATGTCTACGGAGCCCCTACGAATACTAGGAGTTTATACAATACTTGTCGTCAACAAGGCCCCGACTATACCTTACGATACATAACATATCCAAAAGAGATAGCATGAATTACACAAGACCCCCAGAGGAAGTGGGGCTCACCAATACTGCTGAAAGATGAGAAGGAGGCACCACTAACAGCGAGCTGAGCTACCTGCAATGGACCCACCTACATCCATATAAACGATGTATCTCCCCTGGAAAAAGGGACGTTAGTACTGTGGAATAGTATTAGTATGTATGAACAAACTTTACTCAAAGTAAAATCAAGAGATGCACAGATAGAAAGCAGTTAAAGGAACCAATACATAGTGCACAGTGATACAGAAACAAATACAATTGAGAGCCTCATAGATTCTTATGTCAACAAAATCACATTTTCGCTTACAGTTTACACTCCACCCTTGTCCCCTCTCCACCCTTATTACTTCTTGTTGCGGCGTGCAACCCGATCCCACCGTACAATTTAAACTTCACCCTTATTACCTCTCTACCCTTATTACTTCGTATTGCGGCGTGCCACCCGATCCCACCGTACAGTTTACACTCCTCCCTTGTTACCTCTTCACCCTTATTACTTTGTGTTGCAGCGTGCAACCCAATCCCACCGGACCATCACATTTCATAGCAAACAATAACAGCCCACAATTCAATCACAGGGCTTCATATCATCAAGAGTACAATTTCATAACACCCAAACAATCATGTGTTCACAATAGTCTCTATCATCCATTAATTCAGCCACAAAGGTGCTCATCAACAAGAATATAAATTCATCACAACCAATAATACATATGAAGTTAAGCCACAATAAACCTTGCCAACAATGAGTCATATACGATATGTCCATGGTCATTTAGTTCGATTAGATCATTTCACGATTCCCTTCCATTACTTGTTACACAGCCCTTATCACTTAGATACATTTACACATCTAGGTTCGCTACCATTCTTTTATAGTAACATACTCAAGCATTTAACGAACCTTTCACATGATAGAGTAATCACATAGAAATCACCTTTCACAATTTCAATTATCACGATAGTCGACTAAGAAAAAAATTTAGAGAATGAAATCTCACACCTCAACACAACTGGACAATCAATTCACATATACTCAACAAGAGATTCATACCGAATGTTCGGACATCAACAACGTGACTCTATAAAGATTAAATTTAGCAATACATACCTCGAGTCGTCCCCTTTTAATTTCTATCAAAATTCACTGGACCGTCTAGCACCGTCAATCTATTCCACAATGTGACATATTTAACTTAGAATTAGGAATCTTGTTCTTAATTGAGCATTTTATAAAACACTATGTGACCCTTTGGAATACTAACTCCCTTTTGAGAGTAATTACCCAAACTTGTTTTTCTCTTTACTAGATTACGGGATTTAACTCACATGCATGCAAGATTTCACTTTTTATTTTCAAGAATCAACCTATGTGTGCTTTATTCTTACACAAAATCTGAGAAATTGGGGAAATAGAGACTTACCTCTTTGAGTGAAGAAGATGACAATAACTCGATAATTTCTGGGCTTGAGTGATTTTGAAAAATCAAATTGGATGATGTCGAAACGTTCTCTCTCAAGAACTCTGTTCTTCTCTCTCTATTTTTGGCCAGAAAATCGTTAAAAATGAAGGAAAGGGGTGTTTTATAAAATAGGGGGTCGGGTTTTAAATTTAGAAATTAGGAGCCCCGACCCAGAAATGCCGTCAGGAATGCGATCGCATTACTGCTATGGAGTCTGCATTTCTGTCGCGTAGTTGGCCTTCAAATGGGTCAAAATGGGACCTCACTTCCCAGGTATGCGACCACTATGCTGTCCGCATACCTGTTATGCGATCGCATAGTGCGTCGCATAACCTTCCTCGCAATAACCATGGGGCAAGAATGCGACAACTGTGCGGCCCGTTTTTATAAAATGCCATCACATTCTAGGCCGCATAGCTTTCCTCAAAATGGACAAGAAACTGTCCAGGTGTGTGCCCATTACGCGATCCACATACCTGTTATGCGATCGCATAGTGCGTCGCATAATCCGCAATTCTGGAAAATTTAATCTTTCAAGCTCTGGGATACTTTTTACTCAAAATAGGACCGTTTTAAGAATTACTACGGTTATAATAGCACAGGGACCTATTCGGGCATTATTTTAGACATAGAAATTTTACGGGTCTTTACATTGCTCTTTCAAACAAGTTACGAGTAAGTTCGTGAAAGTTAGAGGGGAAGCAAGTCAAAGTAAATTAATTTTCATCCAAGTTGGCATATTGGGATAAAATACGGGCCGAGCGATAATACGCGGTATTTACGGACTAGTACTATAAAAGGTACCATATGACTATGATAGTAGGATGTATAAAGTGTATTAAAAATAAGTAAGATTTTAAGTAATTTGAGACAATTCTTAATTATGCGGGTAATTGGTTAATTACTGGCTAGCGAGGATACTACCTAATTAAATTAATTGAGTGTTGGATAAGATCAAAATTCCACGTGGCAGTAAACCACTACACCAACCGCATGACTCTTAGTCATAATTCATGACTAAGAGTCATTTTTAAATAGGTGGAAACCTCAATTGTTATACACAAGATATTTGCCTTCCAACATTTTTAATACAAATGAGATTCCTACAAGACATTTCTCTTCTAGCTTTTTCAATACAAAAATTAGATGTGAGCGTTTCCAAGTAGTAACATAATTTCTTATAAAAATTCCTGCAACTTCTTACAATAAGAAACGTTAGGCATGAATTGATAATAAAAAAGAACTACAAATCAAAACGTTATCCATTCTTCAAGTTTTGCAACAAGAACTTCTTGCAACCAAGCGATTCTAACGAGAGTTATTAAAACCTTAGCAACGTAAAATTTTGCGGTTCTAAAGGAGTACAATACAAACTTTTCCAAGAATATCATACGAATTCGTTTTTCCTACTCCAAGTATGTTAAGGCTTTCCCTTATTTCTTTTAGCATGATCTATATGACACGAACGAAACGAGGAAATGCACAAATTCCATAAATGACTATATTCATAGAAATATTAGAGATGCTTATGCTCTTAATTCCCCATGTGTCATATTATTTTATCATCTGTTCATGGATCTAAAAAATACGTAAGTTGGTAAAGTTTATTTCATGATATTAATCAGAGGCATAATGGTCTTATGCCGTAGATTTTATTAACTTATTTCATATGCATTTCAGGCACTTATACATGCATATTGACCCATGAATAGATGGCGTTATATACGTGTATATATATGTATATGTGATATGGGAAAAGTTATGGCATTATATATGCACCACCACCTGATCAGCTGGTATACGTTGATGATTTTGCCCACAGTGGCCGAGATGATATGATGGGATGCCCTCAGAGGCCTGATGAGGTTATGAAACAAGTATCTATGCATGACATGACATTCATACGCATATGCATGACACTATAATTATTTCATGAATTACAGAGTTATCCATACTTAGAAGTTTTGAGTCATTTATTCTATATTTCTTCCATGTCTGTGATGTACTTATTTATGTTCCTTACATAATAGGTACATTATTTGTACTAACGTCCCTTTTGCCTGGGGACGCTGTGTTTCATGCCCGCGGTCACGATTGACAGGTCGAGATCCCTCCAAGTAGGCTATCAACTCATCGAAAGATGTTGGTGCGCTCCATTTTCTTAGGATTTGCTTCTTTGGTTAGTATGATTTAGACGTTTATTGTTTGGTATGGTGGGACTCTGTCCCGTCCTTTATGAAAATTATGTATTCTTAGAGGTTTGTAGACAGATATCATGTACGTAAAAGATTGTATGGCCTTGTCAGCCTATGTTCAGTATACGAGTGGTTATTTTGGTTTTATAGGACCGTATGTCTTATGTATAAGTTGGTATCATATGTTGTATTCGACTTATCTGACGGCAACCTTCCGGTTCAGTTATTTATGATAGTATGACATGAAAAGATATGTTATGTTGGTACTCAGTTGAGTAAGGTACCGAGTGTCCTGGAGGCCCAACGGTTTGGGTCATGACACTCAGAGTCTTCTGTTGTGTTTCTTCGCCACAGTTTATTTCTATTCCAGAAAAGTTTGTACTTAAGAGATTTTCTAGTGAACTCAGTAGAGCTTATGACTTGTAGTACGGGTTTTCTAGTTGATTGGTTTAAATTTGTTAATAACTGTGTATGTGGTAGTCTTACCTAGTCCTATGGACTAGGTGTCATCACGACTCTTGAGGAGGGATTTTAGGGTCGTGACACTATCGCGATCTCAATCGTGCGACTATGATAGTCAAACCCCTCAAGATTCACAAACGCGGTCTTCGAGCCGCGTAGGCTAGATAAAATACCCAGGTCCAACTTTTCACATCCCGATCACGTTCCTCCTCCGTGTTCGTGGTGAATAAAAAATAGCACCAGAAATATAGTACACACCGGCTAGTTAAACATAAAGGAAAAATGGTCTGATTCCAACCTAAAACACACCCGAGCTCCTCGAGAACCCGTCCGAACACACCAACAAGTTCCAAAGCAGAATATATACCTACTCGAGGACTCAAATCACATATAATAAGATCAAAACCACGAATCACACCTCCAATCAAGCTTAATGAACTATTTCAAACTTTCGAATTCCAAATTCAAAACTTACACCGACCATGTCTAAACAGATCGAAATAACCTCAAATTTCGCACACAGGTTCCAAATGAAATAAATAACCTATTCCAACTCTCGGAACACCTATCCAAACTCGATAATTTCAAATTCAACTTCCGGTGAAACCTATGAACTTTCAAATCCTTCAAATTGTCAACTTTCGCCAACTAGAGGCGAAACGTTCTAGGAACATCTTAATGGAAATATGGGCATGTTCCTGTCTGTTGTAAACGCCCACGCAAGTATACGTGATCGTAACAAGTAATATCATGTTAAATCGAATGTCGAACCCACAAGGACTTGTGTAACTACTTGCCAAATCACTCTAATCG
>MDKI01155914.1:0-45548 GCA_005239505.1 Nicotiana paniculata
CAGATTTATATTTGCAACGCCCGTTTAGTCTTTACAGAAGACATAGTTGAGCGTGATCAATCAGCTTAATTGATTTTACTTATCTAAATTGGGTTTTGAAATCAGCTTTCCTTTAGTACCAGTATTTTCTTATTTATATTTTTACCTATTCTTACCTTATGTGATTTATTACTCGTATTACTTTCCTAAACTCCCTTATTGGCCTGATTTTTATGCTTTGATTATGGAACTGAATTCTAATTGATTCCGGAACTATTTTCCTTATTTCATCTGGTACTTGACTACTGATTGATTCCATATAATGATTTCCCTAAATTAAGTGGTATTATCCTGATTTTATGCTATTTTTCCCTATTAATTAATTGACGTCGGCTCTAATTGATTCTGAAGTTATTCTCATGCCTTATTTGTGTAGTATTAATTCATTGCCTTATTTTTCTATCTCATTGCGAGTATTTAAACCCCTTCCCCATTCCCTTTACACGGACTCGAATCCTTTTATTCTCACAGCAAACCTAAGTTCTCTTTGTTCTCTCTTGTTCTGATTTCTGTACTAAGTGGTTATTATTTCGCCGGCTGAAAGCCAAGGCCAAATTATTCTGGGAATTAACTGCTATTGCACCTTTACTTGCATTCTTCTCAACTGGTATGCCCTAACCTTTGCAATTCCATTCTCTATGCTTTATTTGACTAGCCTATTTCAACTCCTAGCATGATTATATTTTTTCTATGACAATTTGATGATACTGTTAACTTAAAGCTAAGTTATTTCAAATAGCATGAATCCTCTCCTAAGATTAAGGTCTAGTCTGCTTTTCTTGTAAGTACTGTAAACATGTGATCACTTTTCTGTTGCTTAACTCGTATGTCATGTCCGTTCAATTCAAATGTTTCGCATAATTGCTTGTGTGTTTTAGCCACGACTATTTTAAATACTAGCATGAATACTACCTAATCACATGCCAATCTGCTTGAACTATGTGCTGAACATGGATTCAGTTTGTTTCTTGGTGCAGTTTTATTTGCAATCTTGTAATTTAAATCTGTTTGCTTCTGAAAATTAAGCTCTTTCTAAAACCTGCCCCCTCCCTTTACCCTTTATGCAATGGTTTTCCAAACTCCTACTCTTAGTAATTTAGGTTCCTACCACCCCTAGTGTGAGCAGTGCCTAGGGTCCTTGAGACTCTTTTGAACTCTGACACATTGGGGTTGGTTTTCCAATATTTTATGGGTTACCTTCTGATTATGGTTCTGGTGTGAGCATTTCCCTGGGTCCCTAAGGCCCTTGGGAACTTTGACACACTGGAAGCCTGACTTTTAATGTGCCATGGATGGTCATTACTATACTCCAAAGCTATTATGTTGGAAGGCCTGGTTCCCAGGTTTATATTGGGCCTATGAAGGCTCCCTATAGTGTAATGGATACTATTATGTAATTTATTCATTCTGGGTTGTAATAATTTATGTATTAACAAATTTGGGGTTGATTAGTGAAAGCTGGGGGGTTCCTTCTATTTTTATTAAATTTGGATAGAGATTCTGCCAATAGGTTTAATTATGTTGATCAAGTTGTGTGATTGCCATTACTTGTTTAGAGATCCTGCTACTATACTCCAAAGCTATTCTATTGGAAGGCCTGGTTCCCAGATTTATATTGGGCCTATGAAGGCTCCCTATAGTGTAATGGATACTATTATGTAATTTATTCATTCTGGATTGTAATAATTTATGTAATAACATATTTGGGGTTGATTAGTGAAAGCTGGGGGGTTTCCTTCTATTTTTATTAAATTTGGGTAGAGATTTTGCCTATAGGTTTAATTATGTTGATCAATTTGTGTGATTGCCATTACTTGTTTAGAGATCCCGCCTAATTGAATTCCTTGATTGTTTAGTTCTGTACTTTTAAACTCGCACATTAGAGATCCTGTTTATAGGCCTTTTCATTAATTCTGCATTAGAAATCATGTTCCCAGGATCCACATATTTTAAACTCCAACATGCATTAGTGACCATGTCTATAGGATTCGGTTTGTTTGAATAATAATCTTTTCTGGCAATCTGCTTAAAATTCTGCCTACATACCTTTAATAGATACCATGCTTATAGGAAATAAATATCACTTCAAACCTAGAAATCATGCCTATAGGATTTAAATTTAATAGATATCATGCCTATAGGATGAAATCGGTTTTCAAACTTAGAAATCATGTCTATTGAAGTTTAAATAAAGTCATTAATTAGAAATCATGCTTATAGGAAGTAAGGATCAGTCTCAACTTAGAAATCAAGCCTATAGGGGTTTAAATCAATTCTGCAATTAACAAGCATGCCTATAAGACTTAAAAGGAGTAAAAATCTATCTTTATGAGTTAAAATCAGTAGTTCACTTAGAAATCATGTTATATGTTTATAATAAACTCGTAGAAACCATGTATATAGGGTTCCGTTAATCAGTTCTGAGTTTGACCTATTTTGGCTATCACTTAGACAAGTCTGTAAGGGTTGTTAATGTTTCTAGGCCTAAAAACTGTGACAATTTGCTGCCTGAAAGTGCCCAGATTCAAGCTTAATAGAATCAGTAGGCAAGCTAATAGGTCTCGATGCTCGCCTTAATAAAACTGTTTCTTTACATTCTGTTTCTGCTCATATAGATATCCTGCCTATAGGATTATAAAATTAACAAATTTTGCTTTTTCAATTGGGTGCATTTGTTGCTTACGTGTGGAGGTCAATGTGAGCCTTTATTTTTTTTCCTATATGAAAGTCCTATTTGTATTTGTTTGTCACCTAGATTTCTCATTTTTAAGTAATATAGGTCAGTCTAGAACCAACCTAAAGAGAGGTCCTAATACCTCCAGGGCCATAGGTAAGGGACGGGTAGTGCACGCATAAGGAACGATTTAGAAGCTATTAGAACGCTTAGGTAACAACTGAAAGATAGTAATTAGGTAGTAAAGGAGATGATAGCCCGTGCGCTAATGCTATGAGTAACACCCCAACTTGGGGAAGTTATAAAGTATTGCATGGAATGATCCTATAGGCTAAAAAACCTAGGAACCCCCTTTTAATCCCGTTTATAGTAACTTGTATTGTCCAAATTGTATTCCTCCCCTTTTAGACTAATTCACTTAATTTAAGTTCGGCTAGGACCCACCGTTGTGGACCTCGAGGGGTTCCTAACACCTTCCCCCCAAGGTAATTTGAGCCCTTACCCGATCTCTGGTGATGCAAACAGGTTTATGAGTTAATTGCTCTAGGTGTCGACTCTTCGAATCCCTTACCCAATCTCAAAAAGAAGGATTTGTCCCAGAAATGTCGAAACCCGATTTCGCGAGAAAAAGGGGGTGCGACAACATGGCGACTCCGATGGGGGTATTTCTAGGCTCTTACCATAACGAACTTGATTTTTGTGAATTATTATTTAAACATCTCTTTATTATTCCATCAATACTCGCATATCCCTTCCCCATCCCACTTTATGTGTATTTATTTGCCTATCTTCAGTTATTTATGATTTCTCTTCCTTGTTTTATTACTCTTTACTGTGGAAACTGACTTGTCTATTTGTTTTCTTTCTTAAATGCCTTTACAATTATTAAATACCGCATTTTATCATTTTCTCATCATGCAAATATGTGACAACGTGCTATTTTCTTTCAGCATAAATCATGCTCAATGTCATGTTCTAGTCGTGCATAATTAATACCATAGCAACGCTTGATGAGTGTTTGCGATCTTCCTATATCATCCTATTTGAATTTGGAAAGGATTATTTGTAGTAAAAAGTTGATCAGCGGTGCAGTCGACGGTTCCGTGCCTTTCCCCCTCAAGTTATCCGCTTGAGGGTACCAGTTTAGACTTCTATAGAAACCTTTCTCTGATTATAACTGTAAATGCATCATGGTCAAACTTAGCCTGGGTTAATATGTTGTCCACATAATAACCCTTTAAGAAAAGCCTTGTCCAAAGTCTACCGGGGTTTCCATAATCCCAATGGACCCAACCACGATCTATGTATTAATTTGGAGAAAATAAGTGCCAATATACTAATCGTTAATGTATAAATAGTTGAATCTGGAGGGGGAAAGTGTCTAACTCTATTTATTTTGCAAAAAATGAGGCACGAACTCCCCAGGTTTGACATGGTCCATAACATACCACCAACTTTGCTAGATTGGTGGGAAGACCTTCCATCAGGTGATAAAAACCATGTGAAAAAAGTCCTTGGAAACCTGCCTTCCTTATTAGATATCCAACCAAACAACATGTTGATCGAAGTTGCTACTATGTTCTGGGATGGAGAAAGGAATGTATTCCATTTTGGCAGCATTCATAGACTGCTAGAATGTCAAGGGTAACGAAGGAGGGCATCTAGCAAGGGCATACTTGCTGCTGGACATGCACGACCTGGGGAACCTGATCGATGGAGCCAAGAGAACCAGACCTGGAGAAAGTCCTTTTGGGACCAAGTAGATTAGGTTTATTCGTTTTTGCTTTTCGAATCTAATAAGGACAAGTGCCATTAGTGACTTACCTTAATGTCGTTTTAGATTCCTCTTATTTATTGCGTTAATGAAATGAGGCAATTATTGGCATTAAAATTCTCCAAATTTACTTGTCGATAGGCCTACCTCGGGCACAACGAGGCTCCCAAATTAGGACGCGAATTTACATTCCTGCAATATGTGTTTAAATACTGCAAACATTTTTCAGAACTCTCACTAACTTGGTTACCTTTTGTTTTTCTTTCTTTTTTGATTATTCTCATCCCCTAAGGTTGGTTCACACATACTGGCATCATCAGTTTACCACACCAGATCCATGGGCCCTCCACCTCCTCCTCCTCCAAGCGCATCAAAAGTCAAAGGGAAAGCTAATATGGACGATATGAGTGGTGTCAGAAAAGATAACCCCACACATGCTGAGAATGTGGAAACTTCTGATGGTCAGAGTACTCCGGCACCAAATGACTTGGTTTCGCTGCTTGAACAGAAGATAATTGAACTACAGGGTGAGCTTGAGCAGGTCCGTAATTTGCAAACCTCTCCCTCACACTAAACGTCCCAGATATCAACCATTTAAATACCCAAAACCCAGCACCTTCTCAGAATACACCCAACCAACCCCCACAGAATCCTCCTGCACCCCACCAATATACAACCCCTCTAAAAATACTTTTCCCATACCTACACCCCCCTCAACATCAGCATCTCCCGACACAATATCCGCAAACCACTTACCATGCTCAGAATACCCCAGAGCCTATCCCCGATCCCCAAAATTTAACCAATGATCACCACTATACCCAAACTCATAGCCTTCACCAAAAAACCCCATATACGTGGAAACCATACCCCACTCTACTCAACCAATCTCATAAACACCAGATTCCACCGAGAAGGACCTGCTCATTAAGAACATGGCAGAGAAACTCAATAAACTCACAAGACGAGTTCAGGGTGATGAAGAAGGAAAAGGAATCAAAGGTATGAATTATGAGGATTTGTGCATTCATCCAGATGTGGAACTGCTGGAGGGTTACAAACCTCCTAAGTTCGAAATGTTTGATGGAACAGGTGACCCGAAGGTTCATTTAAGAACTTACTATGACAAGCTCCTAGGGGTTGGAAAGGACGAAAAGATTCGCATGAAGCTATTCATGAGAAGCCTCACTGGAGATGCCCTATCTTGGTACATAAGTCAAAATCCCAAAAAATGGGCTAATTGGGTAAGCATGGCATCAGATTTCAGGGATAAATTCAGATTCAACACGAAAAATGCACCAGACGTCTTCTATATCCAGAATCTCAAGAAGAAGCCCACTGAGACTTTCCGCGAGTATGCTACTCGATGGAGGTCAGAAGCAGCGAAGGTCAGGCCGGCATTAGATGAAGAGAAGATGAACAAATTCTTTGCCAGGGCTCAGGATCCACAATATTACGGAAGGTTAATGGTAATAGAGAATCACAAGTTCTCCGATATCATCAAGATCAGAGAAAGGATCGGGGAAGGTATCAAAAGTGGAATGATGACAAATTTCAAGGCACTGCAGGCCACGAATAAAGCACTACAATCAGGTGGCATATCGAAAAAGAAAGAAGTGGGAACAGTAATGGTTGCCCAAGGTCCGAAATCTCCATTTGTGTACCAAACACCTCCACCCACATACCAACCTTCACCTTCCAGATATCCTCAATCCGCTACCGCCTACCACACCTATAATACCCTACCAGCCTTCCAGATATCCTCAATCCGCTACCGCTTACCACACCTATAATACCCAACCAGCCTATTATCATTCACCCTTAGCTCGTCCAAATTACCAAAAACCCAGGCCCAATTTTGATTGCAAACCACCCAGACAATACACCCCCATTGCCGAACCCATTGACCAATTATATGAAACATTAAAAGCTTCTAGATATGTCACCCCTATTCCCATTGTGGCTATGGAAAACTCATCACAATGGGTCAACCCAAACAAGACGTGTGCGTACCATTATGGTATGAAGGGACATACTACTGATGAATGTCGCACCCTGAAAGATAAGATCCAAACATTGATTGGTAGCAAGGTCATACAGGTGAAATAAAGCACACCCAATGTCCACAACAACCCCCTCCCAGATCATAGGGGTGAAGGAGTCAATGTAATAGAAATCGATGAAGAATGGGATCCCGAGGGATCAATCGGACTTCTTTGGGAAGGTGATGATCCTAAAAAGCCGGCAGTCACGCTCAATCTCATTGTGGTACAGGTACAGCCTCCAGTCAAAAGTTGAGGTAGCCGTATAGGCTCCCTTTAAAGTGAAATGACACCACCTGTAGCTATACATGTTCCATTTGAGGTAGAAGTATCCACCCCTTTCACCGTAACGGTGGCATCCACACCATCCTTCAGTTCCAACGTTGTACCTTGGGATTATGTTATTGAAGCTAGGAGGGGAAAGTAAATACGGAAGAGTCTGGCGCCGCACAAGGAATGACCAAAATAGGAAGAATTTACACACTTGAGCATTTGGGAGAAACCAGTAAGCAAGCTTCTAACAAACAACCCGTCATTGAAATTGGTCCAGACGACCTTTTGAGGAAAGTACAAGCAAGGGAGTATTATGTTGTTGATCATCTAAATAAGACTCCTGCCCAGATATCCATCTTATCGCTGCTGCGAAATTCCGAAGCACACATGAATACTCTGATGGAGGTAATGAATGAAGCATATGTGCCAAACAATATTACTAGCGGAGAAATATCCAACATGGTGGGACAAGTGTTAGAAAGACATAAG
Source organism: Nicotiana paniculata (assembly GCA_005239505.1). Taxonomy (NCBI): domain Eukaryota; kingdom Viridiplantae; phylum Streptophyta; class Magnoliopsida; order Solanales; family Solanaceae; genus Nicotiana; species Nicotiana paniculata. Next base: position 7,292 of record MDKI01155914.1, read on the forward strand.
ATCACCTTCCATGAAGACGAATTGCCACCTGAAGGATTGAGCCAGAACCAGGCACTGCACATCACAGTGCAATGTGAAGATAAGTTCATTGCCAGAGTTTTGATAGATAGAGGGTCCAGCCTCAACATCTGTCCGCTGACAGCTCTGAAAAGGTTGGGAAAGGGCCTACATGAAATATGAGCATGATCTATGAATGTGAAAGCATTCGATGGGTCAGAAAGAGCCACAATTGGAGAAAACAACCTATGCTTGCAAATGGGTCCTACCTGGTTCGATGTTGAATTTCAGGTACTAGACATATCCACCTCCTACAATCTGTTGCTGGGACGACCTTGGATACATGCCGATGGAGCTGTCGCATCCACTTTGCACCAAGCGGTAAAATTTGAGTGGAACAATCAAGAAGTAATCATCCATGGAGATGGCAGCAATCCTATTACACTAGTCAGACTGTTCCGGTGGTAGAAAACAGATGGAATTTAGGTGTCTAAACCTACCACCGCATCGAGCGTGTTAACACGATTGAGAAGGATAAATGGTGGAGTAGCAAAATAGAGAGCATACTGGCATGGGCAGGGTATGAACCTGGTAAGGGGCTTGGTAAAATGCTTTAAGGTATCTCCAAACCAATACAGCTGAAGCGCCATGGCACAACCTTCGAGCTCGGATATCAGTATACTTGGCAGGAGTATCAGAATTGGTCGCCACCATGGCATGGTCTATACTATCATCTTGAGAAACTCGTGTCGCAACTGAATCAGACCTTCCAGCAGGCCAATACAGTATGGGGATCAGAGGAAGAAGAAGCCTTGGTAGCATTGAAGAATTTGTTATTGGAAGACGATGATATGGATTGTTGTGTATTAGTTGAGGAGGAAGAAGGCCTCACTATCCAGACTGCGAAGAGAGGAGCATTCCTCAAGAACTGGACTGTTAGACCATCAAGGGCCCGACGAGTCCCAGGGTAGCAAGGTTGATAGCATTGTTTACTTTTGAAAATGATTTCCTCTTTGGCATTTTGTTTTAAATAATATTTTATTTTCAGTGTTCCATTTCGAAAAACATTATTTGAAATCATTTTGTTTAACTCTTTAAATGGCTTGATGTGTTATTATTACTATTTTCTATCATATCTTCATCCCTACAACATTTCTATTTCTTACCTTGATGAACCAACGACTGTGACATGTAATGAGACAATGAAACAGAAGGAAAGTGACTCAGAAGAAATAGAAGATGAGGATGTAATACCTGAGGAAATTGTCGGAGAAGTGGAAAACATTAAGAACAAGACCAAGTCCAACATGGACGAGACCGAGATAGTCAACTTGGGAGATTCCGTAACCGTCAAGGAAACCCCCATAGCCATCCATTTATCACCGATAGAGAAAGAAGAATGCACTCTGTTCCTGAAAGAATATGAGGATATCTTTGCATGGTCATACGAAAATATGAAAGGGTTGAGCACATCCATAGTGGCTCACAAGTTACCTACAAATCCAATGTGTCCGCCAGTGAAGCAAAAACTCAGGAAATTCAAGCTAGACATTAGCCTGAAAATCAAGGAAGAAATCATTAAGCAGATCAAAGTCAAGGTCCTCGGAGTAGTTGAGTACCCAACTTGGTTGGCCATTATTGTACCAGTTCCAAAGAAATATGGGAAAGTCAGAGTCTGTGTTGATTATCGGGATCTGAACAGAGCAAGTCCCAAGGATGATTTCCCGCTACCAAACATACACATTCTGATCGACAATTGCGCCAAGCATGAACTCCAGTCCTTTGTAGATTGCTTCGCGGGTTACCATCACATTTGGATGGGTGAAGAAGACGCAGAGAAAACAGCCTCATCATACCATAGGGAGTGTACTGCTACAAAATGATGACGTTCGGTCTGAAGAATGCTGAGGCCACCTACATGAGGGCCATGACAACAATTTTCCATGACATGATACATAAATAAATAGAGGTATATGTTGACGACGTCATCATCAAATCCAAGAGGGCTACATGTCACATAGCACATTTGAGGAAATTCTTTGATCGGTTGCAGATGTACAATCTAAAGTTAAATCTCGCAAAGTGTGCATTCGGGGTTCCTGCTAGAAAATTGTTGGGATTCATCGTCAGTCGCCGAGGAATAGAGTTGGACCCGTAAAAGGTTAAAGCCATGTAGGAATTACAACCACCAAAAATCAAGAAGGATGTGATGAGTTTCTTGGGACGTCTCAACAACATCAACCGTTTCATAGCACAGTCGACAGTAATATGTGAGCCGATTTTCAAAATGCTGAAGAAGGATGCCGCAACCAGTTGGATCGAGGATTGTCCAAAGTATTTTGACAAAATCAAGGAATACTTGTCCACACCACAAGTATTAGTCCCTCCAGATCCTGGTAAACCACTACTACTCTACCTTGCGGTGTTAGATGGAGCCTTCGATGAAACGGGGAGAAAAGAGCAGGCCATATACTACTTAAGTAAGAAGTTCACTCCTTATGAAGAGCGATACTCTCTGCTGGAACACACTTGTTGTGCTCTAACCAGGATAGCTCAACAGCCAAGGCACTACTTCTGTGCCTATACTACATATCTCATATCAAGGATGGATCCCCTGAAGTACATCTTTCAGAAAACCATGCCTACTGAGAAGCTGGCCAAGTGGAAAATCTTGCTGAGTGAGTTTGACATTATCTACGTAACTCAGAAGGCAGTCAAGGGACAAGCATTAGCAGATCATCTTGCTGAGAATCTTGTAGGAGGAGAATACGAACCCCTAAAAACGTATTTTCCTGATGAGGAGGTATCATTCGTAGGAGAAGATATTGCTGAAGCCTACGACAAATGGAGGATATTTTTCGACGGAGCAGCAAATTGTAAAGAAGTGGGTATCAGAGCCGTCTTTGTATCAGTAACCGATCAGCATTATCCCGTGTCTGCAAAACTCATATTCACATGCACTAACAACACGGCGGAATATGAAGCTTGCATATTAGGGCTCAACCTGGCCATTGATATGAATATTCAAGAACTATTGGTAATTGGCGATTCAGACCTGCTGGTACATCAAGTACAAGGTGAATGGGCTACCAAGAATTCCAAAATACTGTCATATCTGTATCATTTACAAGAAATGAAGAAGCGGTTCACAAAGATAGAATTTCGGCATGTCCTCAAAATTCAGAATGAATTCGCAGACGCATTGTCCACCTTGCCATTAATGATACAACATCCAGACAAGAATTTCATCGATCCCATCCCGGTGAGGATCCATAATCAGCCGACATACGGTGCTCATGTTGAAGAAGATACGTATGGAAACCCCTGGTTCCACGACATCAAAGATTATTTGACAAAAGGAGAATACCCAGAACATGAAAATCATACTCAAAAATGCACCATTCGGATATTTTCCAATCATTTCTTCCAAAGCGGAGGAACCCTATACAGAAGAACTCCCGATCTGGGACTATTAAGGTGTGTTGACGCAAAAGAGGCTTCCAAATTGCTCAAGGAAATACATACTGAAACCTGCGGCCCACATATGAACGACTTTATCTTGGCCAAGAAGATACTCAGGGCCGGATACTTTTGGATGACCATGGAAACAGACTGCATATGGTACGTTCAAAAGTGCTACCAATGCCAGATACATGCAGACATGATACAGGTCCGCCAAACGAGCTTAATGCAACAAGCTCACCTTGGCCTTTCGCTGCCTGGGGAATGGATGTCATAGGCCCAATTTAGCCCACCATCTCAAACGGGCAACAATTCTATTTAGTCCTCATCGACTACTTCACCAAATGGGTTGAAGCTCAATCTTACAAAGCGGTAACCAAGAAAGTCGTTACAGATTTTGTCAGAGACCGGATTGTTTGTCAATTTGGGGTTCCAGAGTCCATCATCACTGGAAATGCCGCCAATCTCAACAGTGATCTGATGAAAGCCATGTGTGAAACTTACAAAATCAAGCACAAGAATTCCACAGCATACATGCCTCAAATGAATGGAGCCGTAGAGGCCGCCAACAAAAACATCAAGAAGATACTAAGGAAAATGGTAGAGAATCACAAGAAATGAAACGAGAAATTACCATTCGCCTTACTGGGATACCGTACCACAATTTGCATATCAACCGGGGCAACTCTATATCTACTAGTTTATGGTACCGAAGTTGTCATTCCCGCTGAGGTAGAAATTCCTTATTTAAGAATCATAAAAGAAGATGAACTCCGCAATGCAGAATGGATAAGGAACCGCTATGAGCAATTAGCCCTCATAGCGGAAAGAGGATGAATGCAGTGTGTCACGGCCAGCTTTACCAGAATAGAATGTCCAGGGCTTTCAATAAAAGGGTCAGACCAAGACAGTTCACACCAAGGCAGCTGGTGTTGAAACGAATCTTTCCACACCAAGATGAAGCAAAAGGGAAATTCTCTCCCAACTAGCAAGGTCCTTACATGGTTCACAGAGTATTGACAGGAGGAGCGCTCATACTCGCAGAGATGGACAGAGAAATCTGGATGAAGCCTATCAATTCAGATGCAGTCAAAAGATACTATCTATAAACTATTTATGCTTCTTCATATGATGTAAATTGAACTATGCTCGACCTGATTCCCGTTTAAGAGGGGATACGTAGGCAGCCCTGTGGGTTCAGTCACAATTCAATAAATTTCCATTTTCCCACAATCAAAAACTGGGGCAGAATTTTGAGGAGGACCCTCAAAATTCCGAAATAAGTTCAGTCAAGCACAGCTATGGAGCAGTTAGAAAAGTCATCTAGTTAACTGGGGAAGAATTTTGAGGAGGACCCTCAAAATTCTGTGGCAGCGGAAGTCACAATATCTCTAATAATGTCACAGTTACTGGTTCATCTAACTAACTTCTAAACTGCATGCTATTATGTCTTTGAAAATTATACACGCACGCTTTTGAAAAGAAACTTTGCTTTATCCAAATACTACCATAATAGCTTGAACAGGATCTTCAGACAGAGCGGAGCAAATCGAGCAAGCAAAGGAACGAATCAACCCCCCCCCCTCCCCGCAAAAACTCACGAATTTTCTTTGAATGCAGGACTATATCATCATGATAAACATCATCGCAACGACACAATCGCTATGCATGAAACACATTGTCAGCTAAGAATACTTTACTCTTACTCTTGCACTTGCATGAGGCTAAGCACTGCCTTTCTACTTGCATAAGGCTAAGCACTGCCTTCTCTTCGCATGAGACTAAGCCCGGTCTCAATCCGTGCATGAGGCTAAGCCCTGCCTTTCTATTTGCATAAGGCTAAGCATTGCCTTCTCTTCGCATGAGACTAAGCCCTGTCTCAATCCTTGCGTGAGGCTAAGCCTTACCACTCTATTTGCATAAGGCTAAGCCCTGCCTCTCTACTTGAAAAAGGCTAAGCACTGCCTTCTCTTCGCATGAGACTAAGCCATGTCTCAATCCTTGCATGAGGCTAAGTCCTGCCTCTCTATTTGCATAAGGCTAAGCACTGCCTTCTCTTCGCGTGAGACTAAGCCCTGTCTCAATCCTTGCATGAGGCTAAGCCCTGCCTCTGTATTTTCATAAGTCTAAGTACTGACTTCCTACTTGCATAAGGCTAATCCCTACTTCTCTATTTGCATAAGGCTAAGCACTGCCTTCTCTTTGCATGAGACTAAGCCATCTCTCAATCATTTGCATGAGGCTAAGCCCTGCCTCTCTACTTGCATAAGGCTAAGCACTACCTTCTCTTTGCATGGGACTAAGTACTGTACCGAATCTCGCACGAGACTAAGCACTATCTCGCTCTTGCATTGTTCTCTTCTCTCAGGCTAAGATCTGCCCTCAATTTCGCACAAGACTAAGCCTTGTGTTGTTGCCTCTAGCATCATCTCTCCGCACCTCATAGGCTGAATATAGCCAACTTGTTCGAAGGCGCCATAGTCTGACGGCACCATCCTCATAGCTGAAAGACATCATGCCATGGCCGAAGGATCTCTCGAACTTGCACATCATCATTCAAAGGCGTCATGGTTCGGAGGCCATCATTTTCATGGCCCGAGAACATCATTTCCTGGCCTGCGAATTCCTTACTGCACAATTCATGGCCTGGGACATCATGTTCTAAGGACGTCATCCTCAATCGTCCAAAAATAGTTTTCATGGTCTGAAGGGAATTTGCATCATGTCTAAAGTTACGCAAATTTATACGTATATACGTGCGGTACATATTTTAATTTGCATGAGACCCAGTGAGTAGCTATTATCCCAACAAGAGCAATCCCGCTCCAGTTCCTTCAAATTATTATAAACCTGAACGCTCACTATAACTGTTTCACATATTCGAAACCTTGTGTTCGTCCTTGTGAAAACCCCATCGCTTCATTCCACCGGTGGATCCACAACAACACGCGGCCTAATTCCTGTATAACCAGGGATATGTAGGTACCTCAAAAACCGGAGTGCGGCCTATATCTCTCAAATCACTCTATTCGGTCAAAATTGGCCATCATATCTTTACCCGACAACTCTTTCATCCTTCCCGGGTAAAGAGGGGCAGCTGTTGATACCCAATGTTTTCATATATATTTCAAAAATACATATATATACCTTCAAAATAGTGCATGAGCATCAACTAGTATTTTTTCATAATTTTCTGTAATTTCTAATTAATTTATTTCAGCATTTTATTATCTAAATAATTACTAATTGCATCACAAATGATCTGATAATAATTTTATTACTTAACTTTTACCATTTATATTTATATTAAGCTTTAATCATTTTATGCCTAATTATGTTTGTACCTTTGGGCTAATTTTGCAATAATAGCACATATATGCATATTTACATTATTTACACAGAAAAATGACTTTTTATATTTTTATAATTTTAAATAATTTTCATATACAAATGGCATTTTTATCATCTATTAATTATTTTTATAAATTATTTTATTAGTTTAATTCGGTATTTAAAACATGGCCCTTTTTATTTAAATTATTCAGACCTACCCAACCCAATACTAACCTAACCTAATACCCAAACCCTAACCCATAACCCATAACCCATACTTGTACCTGTATAATTAAACAAACACCCATAAACCCTACCTCATTTCTTCCAACCACCGTCTTTGGATCCCCCACTCTCCTCTCTTCTCTCTCACCCCTTCGAACCCTAGCCCAGCCGTCACACATCCCCCTTGAATCATGGGATTTTCCTTCGATTCCAGGCCTTATTTGGCTTCATCTCTTTACTTGTTATAAGATTCTTCTATTACTTGATGTGACTCTTAAAAACCTTGAACCAAATCTGGTTCAAAGTCTCTCATATCTCAGCTCGTCTATGTTCACTCCGATACATGTGAGTACGAATCTTTTTCATATTTTATGGTTTCAAATCTCTAGTTCAAACAAAATTTGGTTCACTTCTATTTATTTTTATGAACCTGGCTATTTCTGCTTAGATCTTGCTAGATCTGAAATGCTTTAGTGTTTGTTTTAGTATTTCCTCTTTAAAATTTCGATATTTCTGTTTCTCACTACTTTTATTATTTTATGACCGATTTTCTAGGGTTTTGATTCAAACGGTTTTTTTGCAAGAAATTATTTTAACATTTAAAGGTTTCATCTCTGGTTTTCGCATTTACTTTTCGACTGATTTTTACTTGGTTTAATTAGTTCCATCTATGTGTCTTTGTGTTTCTTAGTGTTTCGATTATTTGACTATTTATTCTATTTTTTCTGCCCGTTTACCTTCAACTCTTTCAATTAAGTGTTAATTGATTTTACTTACCTAAATTGGGTTTTGAAATCAGCTTTCCTTTAGTACCAGTATTTCCTTATTTAGATTTTTACATGTTCTTACCTTGTGTGATTTATTACTCGTACTACTTTCCTTAACTCCCTTACTGGCCTGATTTTTATGCTTTGATTATGGAACTGACTTCTAATTGATATAGGAACTATTTCCTTGCCTTATTTGATCTGGTACTTGACCACTGATTGATTCCATATAATGTTTTCCCTAAATTAAGTGGTATTAGCCTGATTTTATGTTGTTTTGCCCTGTTAATTGTTTGAGGTCGGCTCTAATTTATTCTGAAGTTATTCTCATGACTTATTTGTGTAGGATTGATTCATTGCCTTATTTGTGTATCTCATTGAGACTATGTAAACTCCTTCCCCATTCCCTTTACACATACTCGAATCCTATTATTCTCACAACAAACCTAAGTTCTCTTGTTCTGATTTCTGTACTAAGTGGTTATTATTTGGCCGGCTGAAAGCCAAGGCCAAATTATTCTGGGAATTAACTTCTATTGCACCTTTACTTGCTTTATTCTCAACTGGTATGCCCTAACTTTTGCAATTCCATTCTCTATGCTTTGTTCGACTAGCCTATTTCAACTCCTAGCATGATTCTGTTCTTTCTTTGACAATTTGATGATATTGTAACTTAAGGATAAGTAATTTCAAATAGCATGAATCCTCTCCTAAGATTAAGGTTTATTCTGCTTTTCTTGCAAGTACTGTAAACATGTGATCACTTGTCTGTTGCTTAACTCGTATGTCCTGTCTGTTTAATTCAAATGTTTTGCCTAATTGCTTCTGTGTTTTAGCCAAGATTGTTTTAGATACTAGCATGAATACTACCTAATCACATGCCAATCTTCTTGAACTATGTGTTGAACATGGATTCTGTTTGTTTCTTGGTGCGGTTTTGTTTGCAATCTTGTAATCTGAATCTGTTTGCTTCTGAAAATTAAGCTATTTCTAAAACCTTCCCCCTCCCTTTACCCTTTATGCAATGGTTATTCAAACTCCTAGTCTTAGTTATTTAGGTTCCTACCACACTCAGTGTGACCACTGCCTGGGGCCCTTGAGACTCGTTTGAACTCTGACACATTAGGCCTGGTTTTCCAATCTTTTATGAGTTACCTTCTAAATATGGTTCTGGTGTGAGCATTGCCCTGGGTCCCTGAAGCCCTTGGGAACTTTGACACACTGAAAGCCTGACTTTTAATGTGCCATGGATGGATCATTACTATACTCCAAAGGTATTCTGTTGGAAGGCCTGGTTCCCAAGTTTATATTGGGCCTATAAAGGCTCCCTATAATGTAATGGATACAATTATGTAATTTATTCATTATGGGTTGTAATAATTTTTGTTATAACATATTTGGGGTTGATTAGTGAAAGTTGGGGGGTTTCCTTCTATTTTTCTTAAATTTGGGTAGAGATCCTGCCTATAGATTTAATTATGTTGATCAAGTGGTGTGATTTTACTTGTTTGGAGATCCTGCCTATAGGAATTCCTTGATTTTTTAGTTCTGTACTTTTAAACTCGCACATTAGAGATCATGTTTATAGGACTTTTCGTTAATTCTGCATTAGAAATCATGTTCCTAGGATCGACACAATTTTAACTCCAACGTGCATTAGTGATCATGTCTATAGGATTCTATTTGTTTGAATAATAACCTTTTCTGGCAATATTCTTAAAATTCTGCCTACATACGTTTAATAGATACCATGCTTATAGGAAATAAAGATCACTTCAAACCTAGAAATCATGCCTATAGGATATAAATTAATAGATATCATGCCGATAGGGTGAAATCAGTTTCAAACTTAGACATCCTGTCAATAGGAGTTTAAATCAAGTCAGTAATTAGAAATCATGCCTATAGGAAGTAAGGATCAGTCTCAACTTAGAAATCATGCCTATAGGGTTTTAAATCTATTCTGCAATTAGCAAGCATGCCTATAGGACTTAAAAGGAGTAAAAATCTATCTTTATGAGTTAAAATATGTGGTTCACTTAGAAACCATGTTAGAGGTTTATAATAAACTCGTAGAAACCATGCCTATAGGGTTCCGTTAATCAGTTCTGAGTTCGACCAATTCTTGCTATCACTTAGGCAAGTCTCTAAGGGTTGTTAATGTTTCTAGGCCTAAAAACTGTGACAATTTGCTGCGTGAAAGTGCCCGGATTCAAGCTTAATAGAATCAGTAGGCAAGCTAATAGGTCGCGATGCTCGCCTTAATAAAACTGTTTCTTTACATTCTGTTTCTGCTCATATAGATATCCTGCCTATAGGATTCTAAAATTAACATTTTTTGCTGATTCAATTGTGTGCATTTGTTGCTTACGTGTGGAGGTCAATGTGAGCCTTTATTTGATTTTCCTAGATGAAAGTCCTATTTGTAGTTGTTTGTCACCTAGATTTCTCATGTTTAAGTAATATAGGTCAGTCTAGAACCACCCTAAATAGAGGTCCTAATACCTACAGGGCCATATGTAAGGGACGGGTAGTGCACGCGTAAGGAACGAGTTAGAAGCTATTAGAACGCTTAGGTAACAGCTGAAAGATAGTAATTGGGTAGTAAAGGAGATGATAGCCCGTGCGTTAATGCTATGGGTAACACCCTAACTCGGGGAAGTTACAAAGTATTGCATGGAATGATCCTATAGGCTAAAAAACCTAAGACCCCCCCTTTTAATCCCATTTATAGTAACTTGTATTGTCCAAATTTTTTTCCTCCCCTTTTAGACTAATTCGCTTAATTTAAGTTCGGTCGGGACCCACCGTTGTGGACCTCGAGGGGTTCTTAACACCTTGCCCCCGAGGTAATTTGATCCTTTACCCAATCTCTGGTGATGTAAACTGGTTTATGAGTTAATTGTTGTGGGTGCCCTAACGCACCTTAATCCGTTAGGTGGCGACTCTTCCAATCCCTTACCCAATACCAAAAATAATGAGTTGTCCCATAAATGTTAAAACCCGGTTTCGCAAGAAAAAAGGGGGCGTGACATATGTGTCTTCTTTACTCCACATTTGGGGGTATCTCGGGATTCTTTGAGTTCCCATGTTTATGTATCTACTCCTGTGGGAGATTCTCTTGTTGTGGACCGCATGTATTTGTCGTGCTTGATTTCTCTTAGTGGTTTTGAGACCGGAGCCGAATTGTTATTATTCAGTATCGTAGATTTTGATGTTATCTTGGGTGTGGACTGGTTGTCGACCCATTATTCTATTCTTGATTGTCACACTATGATCGTGACGCTGGCTATGCCAGGCTTACTGCGATTAGAGTAGAGAGGTACCTTAGTGTATACTCCCTGCAGGGTCATTTCATTTCTTAAGGCTCAGCGAATGGTTGAGAAGGGGTGTGTTACATATTTGGCCTATGTGAGAGATGCCAGTATTGATACCCCTAAAGTTGAGTCAGTTCCATTAGTGAGGGACTTCCCTGATGTGTTTCCAGCTGACCTTCGGGGCATGCTGCCCGATAGAGATATTGATTTTGGCATTGATTTGTTGCCAGCCCATATTTATTCCTCCTTACCGTATGACTCATCCTGAGTTGAAGGAGCAGTTGCATGAGTTTCTTGATAAGGGTATCATCAGGCCCAGTGTATCACCTTGGGGTTCTCCGGTCTTGTTTGTGAAGAAGAAGGATGGTTCTATGTGTATGTGTATTGACTATCGACAGTTGAACAAGGTTACAGTGAAGAACATGTATTCTTTTCCTCGTATCGATGATTTATTTGATCAGTTACAGGGTGCCAGGGTGTTTTCCAAGATTGACTTGCATTTTGGCTATCATCAGTTGAAGATTCGGGAGCCGGATATCCCAAAGACTTCTTTCAGGACCAGATATGGTCATTATGAGTTTCTTGTCATGTCATTTGGGCTGACCAATGCCCCAACAACCTTTATGCATTTGATGCACATTGTGTTCCGACCTTATCTTGATTCTTTCATCATTGTGCTTATTAACGAAATTCTGGTATATTCTCAGTCTCGGGAAGATCATGAGCATTACCTGAGGCTCGTGCTTCAGACCTTGAGGGAGAAGAGATTATATACAAAATTTTCTAAGTGTGAATTCTGGCTTGATTCAGTGGCATTTTTGGGCCACGTAGTGCCTTGTGATGGGATCAAGGTAGATCTGAAGAAGGTGGAGGCAGTGCAGAGTTGGTCTAGACCATCATCGGCTACGGAGATCCGTAGTTTCCTTCGTTTGGCAGGATACTACCGTCGCTTTGTATAGGGGTTTTCATCTATTGCAGCACCTATGACCAGGCTGACCCAGAAGGGTGCTCCAATCAGGTGGACTAAAGAGTGTAAGGAGATCTTTTAGAAGCTCAAAACAGCTTTGACTACAACCCCAGTATTAGTATTGCCTACAGGTTCGGGGTTTTACACTGTCTATTGTGATGCCTCGAGGATTGGACTTGGAGCGGTATTGATGCAGGACGGTAGGGTGATTGCCTACGCGTCTATTGTTCACGCCTTGAAGATCTGGCGTCATTATTTGTACGGTGTTCCTTGTGAGATCTACACTAATTAGCGGAGTTTGCAGCACTTGTTCAAGCAAAAGGATCTTAATTTGTGTCAGCAGAGGTGGTTGGATGTCATGACCAAATTTCTCCTCCGTTGGGTATCGTGATGGCACCTAATCTTAAGGAATAGGCAAACCTAACATTTACTGAATAACAACAATAATAAAGGAAATCTAACAGTCTCGATATAGAAATCTTTACAGAATTTACCATTTCCCAAAATCGGTAGTACAAGTCATAAGCTTTACAGAGTTAACTACAACTTTTAAATAAAAACTGTTTGGAAATGAGTAACAACAGTTGAATACAAGTAAGAAGGTGACTCCGAAGCTTGCGAACACAGCAGCAGGTTTACCTTGAGTCTCCTCAGCAATGATCCGCACAGCTACTAACAATCAATACCCGGATCTGCACAAAAATATGCAGAAGTGCAATATGAGCACACCAGGTCAGTGCCCAGTAAGTATCAAGACTAACCTCAATGAAGTAGTGACGAGGACTAGCCAAGACACCCACTGGTCTAATAAGCTGAACAAGCATAAGTATAGGAATGACAGAACATGACATCTATCTAATGGCTACACGATAAGGCTAACAACATAGAAACTGCAATAAGGGAGGAAAAACAACAAATAATAATGGAAAACCATAATAAGACACAAAAGGATGGACGGGAACACAGTCCAAATCTGAAAATCACGATACAGTAAGGGCAAGTAGTAACTCAGCACTGCAATAATTTCCACATCAAGCCTTAGCCAACAACCCCAATAAATTAGTCAAATCCTTCAAGTGTAAACTTCCACTCTTAAGTTTTTATATTGGGATATTTAGAATATAATCCTTTCCAATAAGAAATTCTTTTGAAATATACTTCCTTCAAATATAAACTTTCCAAATAAATGTCCTTCGAACATAGTTCTTTCAAGATAAATACTTTTCAAATATACTTTTCAAATAAATGTCTTTCAAACATAGTTTCTTCAAGATAAATAACTTTCAAATATAATTCTCAAATAAATGTCTTTCAAACATAGTTTCTTCAAGAAAAATGCCTTTCAAATATACAATTCAAATAAATGTCTTTCAAACATAGTTTTTTCAAGATAAATGCTTTTCAAATATACTTTTCAAATAAATGTCTTTCAAATAAAGTTTCTTCAAAATAAATACTTTTCAAGTAAATATCCTTCGAGTATAGGTCACCCTGTGAAACCTAAGCATAGAGGATTAACAGCTCTGAACACAGATATATCAATAGGGGAGTCTACCGGGATCCCGTCTCGTAGTCCCGAATTTATTATGCAGTACAGGGGGATCTCCCGAAATACGTCCGTAGTCCTAAAAATAAATATGCTATCCTGGGGGATCTCCCAGATTACGTCCGTATTCCCAAAATAAATATGCAGTACAAGGGGATCTCCCGGAATACGTTCGTAGTCCCAAAATAAATAAGCAGTACAGGGGGATCTCCCGGAATACGTCCGTAGTCCCAAAATAAATATGCAGTACATGGGGATCTCCCAGAATACGTTCTGTAGTCCCAATTTAAATATGCAGTACGACCAACAGAGATAACAACTATAGCACGACAGAAACCTCGTACATCACCATATCAAGTATAAAAACAACAATGACAGTAATGCTATGTAAGGAAAGTAAATCAACTCAATAACTTTAAATCACAAAGAACGGTAAAACTCTATCACAAGGAATAACCACAGTAAAGAATGCTAGGCGCAAGGAGAACAGCTTAACAAGAGTAAAGAAAAGAATTTAACAACGATTCCACAATATTCAAGTCAACAATAAGAAGCCAACACGAGTCAAATAGTCCCAAATAAAGGCAAGTCATCTAAGTAGAGCTTATCTAACTCCTTTTGAGGTTGAGCAATTACTAAAGATATTCGACAATTCAATTAAGGATAAGCAGCAAAAGATAATTGAAGCTCCAATTAAGGCTAAACAATTATAGGATGAGATAATAATAATTTCAAGATAGGCAGTTTGTGAAAAATATAGCATGACGGTAGAAGAGGTAAAATCTTCAGTTAAGTCAATAAGCCTCAATTGGACAGCAAGGATGAATCCTAAAGCAATTATCTCTAATCAAAGCATGTAGAGGTGTAACTAGCAAATAGGGACTCAAACGTATGAAGAACAACTTCATACACGATGAATATAAGGACCTAAGAACCCCTAAAAGGCCAACTTCACACAAATAAGTCCGAGCACGCACTCGTCACTTTGCGTACACAGATTACAATCAACATAAGAGACTCAAATCCTAAGGAAAAGTTCCCCCACACAAGGTTAGGCAAGATACTTACCTCAAGGACGACGACTCGGTACTCTAAAATGAACTCCTCGGGTGAAAAGATCTCCGGACGGCCCAAATCTAACCAAAATACCTTCAATGCATAAATAAAATTCATAAGAAACTATTACGGATCATAAAGTCTAAATCTTTAACTAAAATCCAAAAGTCGACTCAAAATCTTACCCTCGGGCCCGCACCTCGGAACCCATAAAATTTTACAAAATCCGAATACCCATTCTAATATGAGTTCAACCACACAAATCACCAAATTCCAATACCATTTCGTCCTTCAAATCACGATTTTTCATTTTAGAAAATTTCTTCAAAAACCAACAATTTCCCTAACCAAATCACAATTTTAATGATAGAAATGAAGGTAAAATCATGGAATACATTAAATACTAACACTTACCCAATCGATTAGCTTGAAAACCCCAAAAACTTTCTCCCAAATCCAGAGTTCAAAGCTCAAAATATGAAGAAAAATAGACAACCCTCGACTTATATAAATCTGTCAAGTACTTCTGCATCTGCAGACAAAGAAGCGCACATGCGCTTTCGCATTTGTGGGCAGACGTTCGCATTTGCAAACTTGACTTACCAGATCAGAGACTGCATCTGTGGATATACAGCCACACCAGTGTCACCGTAGAAGCGAAAGGGGAAGCTACAGGAGCGAGATCCTCACAGATGCGTTCACAGGACCGCAGAAGTGGCCATCGCACCTGCGTGCCAGCATCAGCAGAAGCGGACTAGTTCCCAAACCTCAAGGATAACATAAACAACTAGGCTCACGCTGAAGCGGAGCCACACTTGTTCTCCAAGGTGTCGCAGGTGCGAGACACCAGAACCAGACCTGTCCTAAACTATGCAAACCATCTTAAACTCGTTCGAAACACACCCGAGACCCCGGAGACCCCGTCCGAACATACCAACAAGTTCTATAACCTAATACGGACCCGCTTGAGGTCTCAAATCACACAAAATCATGACGAAACTACGAAGCACACCATGAAACGAGCTTAAGAACTTTCGAATCTTCCAACTTCAAAATCTCGTGTCGAAACCTATCAATTTAACCCGGAATGATGCCAAATTTTGTTGACAAGTCCCAAATGACATCACGGAGCTATTCCAACTCTCGGAATTGCATTCTGGCCCGATATCACAAAAGTAAATATTCGGTTAAATTCTCACCGCTTAAGCTTTCAAAATCAAAATCCTTCCTCCAATTCGATTCCGAATCATCCAATAATTGAATCCAACCATGCACGCAAGTCGATACACCTAATATTAAGTTGTTCAAGACCTTAGGACGCGAAACGAAGCTTAAATTCTCAAGACGATCGGTCAGGTCGTTATATTCTCCCCCTCTTAAAACAAACGTTCATCCTCGAACGTGCCATGATTCGCCTCGAACTCATCAATCACGGAATGCACACTTCAAACATACACCCCCAGGTGATCCCACGTCACCCCAATCTACATAAGCATGACGACACCATATCAACTACAATTTAGCCTTTCTACCAACACCGATAAGCCTCATACCCCAAATTCTCACATGTTATTCCTTTACAAAAAGACCCAACTCTAAATCCATATTCGGTATCAGTCTCAACCAGCTGCATCAACTCATGCCTACACCCACAAGGTACGACCACACAATATGACACACTACACATAGGCTTATAATAACACTTCCGATCACAATTGTTGCCCGAAATCAATTCAGCACCGACAATTAGCCTCGAATCTGATAGAGCTCTACTTCAAACCTCCATAACACTGATAATAATGCAAGGAACACGAAGACCTCATAATTTGACACCTGAATCACCAAGCCATAACTAACACCAGGGGGCACACACCCCGCAAGCTAAAACTCAAGAGGCAGAGAACGAAAATGACTAAATATGAGAAGAGAAACACATAAGGAAACTATCAAACAAACCCGACATGCACAAATCTTTATCAATACTAACCTATAAATAATATAACAAGGAATGAGTTAAAGCACATGAACAATCACAAGGATCCCATCCCGATATAACTTCCACCGCGGTACTCAGCCCGGTTCGAACACATCAAATCACACGAAATCATGAGGGTCTCGCCCTCAACTCTAAATCACATATCGAATATATATCATACCAATCGAAATCTTCAACTAACTCAGATCTACCAATAAATCACAACACTTACTGAACTCTCACCCCGGTAGATTATCAAATCACAGCTCGTAACCAAAATACTCAAGAAAATCGCATCAAACCTACCATGATGAACAACAAATACTCACTCATAAATAAAGCAACAAATAAGGGAACTCGTCCCGACCAGCAGAACCATCACAAAATATGAATGGTTCCCTTCTGTAACAGATCAAAACATACATGTATGATAACATCTGGCACAACGACCTCCGGCCTACTATATGAAACACATCAACCGGCCGGGCCTCCCCCTCTTGGGCACCCCCTACTCACCTGAATAACTCGTTATGACACACCTGCCCAAAGTCTGGGGTAATATCTCACCATGTGGCTGATATCTCCACACTCAAAGCAACCCCTCTGCTGATGTGGTTGTGGAAACTGCATCGTACGGGTACTCTGTGACCCATGAGCACCTGAAACACTATGTGAAGCCGGAAGTGAAACTGAACTGGCTGACCCTCAAAACCTCTGTCATGTCGTACCCTGCCTCCAAAATAAGGACCAGCAGGTCTCTCCTGATCTCGTATGTCATCTCTCTCACGATCCCACATGCCCTCAACTCAACGAGTAACCCCTACCACCTGATGAAATGAAACATCCGACTCTAACTCTCGAGCCGTGCTAAATCAAAAATCATGCCTGATCCCCTCAATGAATCTACGGACTCGCCCGCTAACTGAACCGACCAAGGCAGGGACATGTCTGGACAAATCACTGAATCTGACGGCACACTCTAATACTGACATAGTTCCCTGACACAACTGATCACTTTGCGTGTCATGAATCCCGAAGGGACTGAGGTACAAGATTTCTCAAAACATCTCTGAAAATTGAATCCATGTAAGTGAAGCTACATTGGTCCAGCTACCCAACTTATATGCCCGCCACCACTGATAAGTCGCTCCCTTAAGTTGGGACGTATTAAAATCAACCCCATTCATCTCGACCATATCCATATTGCGGATGATTCTATGGCACTCCCCCAGAAAACCCTGTGCACTCTCTGAAGCCAAACCGCCGAATGTAGGAGGGTAATATCTCCTGGACCTTGCAAATTTAACCTACCCTTCCTCGGATGTTGTTGTCCTAGCCATGAGCCGAACTGGAACCACAGGCTATGTCACCATGACACTTGTAACCTGACCAACATGAACTCGCTGCTCTGGAGTGTGGGCGGTGGGAGTCTGGGCTCTTCCCCCACTCTGTAAGTACCCGGTACAACCGGAATCAACCCTGCCTAAGCTAATGTACCAAACATACTCGAGAACTGTGCCAAAGTCTCCTGAAGTCCGGGGGTAAGTGCAGGCACCCTCGGTACCTGCCCATAACTGGAACTACTGGCGGCTCCCCAACCGTTGCTCTGGTAGGTGCCCTAGCTGCGGCACGTACTCCTCGTCGGCCTCAACCTCTGACCCTAGCAACATCTGCTTCGGGGGTAACCCCATTAGGAACCGTAGCTCGTGTCCTCACCATTTATGAGAGAATGGAATGATAAATTTCAAACTTCAAGATCAATGAACTTGGACGATGGGAATGAAGGAAGTGAAATTGTCCTAATAGTTTCGTAGCCTCTCAAAGATAAGTACAGACGTTTCCGTACTGATCTGCAAGACTCTACGAAACTCGCTTATGACTCGTAGCACCTATGAACCTAGAGCTCTGATGCCAATTTGTCACGACCCAATTTCCCCTCTGTTGGGTATCGTGATTGCACCTACTCTTAAGGACTAGGAAAGCCTAACATTTACTGAATAACAACAATAATAAAGGAAATTTAACAATCTCGATATAGAAATCTTTACAGAATTTACCATTTCCCAAAACTGGTAGTACAAGTCATAAGCTCTACAGAGTTACCTACAACTTCTAAATACAACTGTTTGGAAATGAGTAAAAACAGTTGAATACAAGTAAGAAGGTGACTCAGAAGCCTGTGAACGCAGCAACAGGTTTTCCTTGAGTCTCCTCAGCAATGATCCGTGCAGCTACTAACGATCAACTCAGGACCTACACAAAAATGTGGAGAAGTGTAGTATGAGCACACCACGGCAGTGCCCAGTAAGTATCAAGACTAACCTCAGTGAAGTAGTGACGAGGACTACTCAAGACATCCACTGATCTAATAAGCTTAACAAGCATAAGTATAGGAATGACAAAACATGACATCTATCTAATGGCTACACGATAAGGCTAACAACATAGCAACTACAATAAGGGAGAAAAAACAGCAAATAATAATGGAACACCATAATAAGACACAAAAGGATGGACGGGAACACAACCCAAATCCAAAAATCACGATACAGTAAGGGCAAGTAGTAATTCAGCACTGCAATAATTTCCACATTAGGACTTAGCCAACAACCCCAATAAATTAGTCAAATACTTCAAGTGTAAACTTCCAACCGTAAGTTCTTATATTGGGATCTTAGAATATAATCCTTTCCAATAAGAAATTCTTTTGAAATATACTTCCTTAATATAAACTTTCCAAATAAATGTCCTTCGAATAGTTCTTTCAAGATAAATGCTTTTCAAATAAATGTCTTTCAAACATAGTTTCTTCTAGATAAATTCCTTTCAAATATACTTCTCAAATAAATGTCTTTCAAACATAGTTTCTTCAAGAAATTCCTTTCAAATATACTTTTCAAATAAATGTCTTTCAAAATAGTTTCTTCAAGATAAATGCTTTTCAAATAAATGTCCTTCAAACATCGTTTCTTCAAAATAAATACTTTTAAAATACAACTTTTCAAGTAAATATCCTTCGAGTATAGGTCACCCTGTGACACCTAAGCATAGAGGATTAACAGCTATGAACACAGATATATCAATGGGGGAATCTACCGGGATCTCATTCCGTAGTCCCAAATTTACTATGCAGTACATGGGGGTCTCCCGAAATACATCCGTAGTCCCAAAATAATTATGCAGTGATGTCCGTAGTCCCAAAATAAATATGCAGTACAAGGGGATCTCCCGGAATACGTACGTAGTCCTAAAATAAATATGCAGTACAGAGGGATCTCCCGGAATACGTCTGTAGTCCCAAAATAAATATGTAGTACAGGGGGATCTCCAGGAATATGTTCTGTAGTCCCAATTTAAATATGCAGCGCCGCCAATAGAGATAACAACTATAGCACAACAGAGACCTCGTACATCACCACATCAAGTACAAAAACAACAATGACAATAATGCAATGTAAGGCAAGTAAATCAACTCAAGAACTTTAAATCACAAAGAACGGTAAAACTCATTCACAAGGAATAACCATAGTAAAGAATGCTAGGCGCAAGGAGAACAGCTTAACAAGATTGAAGCAAAGAATGTAGCAATGATTCCACAATATTCAAGTCAACAATAAGAAGCCAACATGAGTCAAATAGTCTCAAATAAAGGCAAGTCATCTGCGTAGAGGTTATCTAACTCCTTTTGAGGTTGAGCACTCACGAATGATATGCAACGATTCAATTAAGGATAAGAAGCAGACAATAATCGAAACGCCAATTAAGTCTAAGCAATTATAGGATGAGATAATAATAGTTTCAAGATAGGCAGTTTGTGAAAAATATAGCATAACTGTAGAAGAGGTAAAATCTTCAGTTAAGTCAATAAGCCTCAATTAGACAGTAAGGATGAATCTTAAAGCAATTATCTCTAATCAAAGTATGTAGAGGTGAAACTAGATAATAGGACTCAAACGTATCAAGAACAACTTCATACGCGGTGAATATATGGACCTAAGAACCCCTAAAAGGCCAACTTCACACAAATAAGTCCGAGCACGTACTCGTCACCTTGCGTACACAGACTACAATCAGCATTAAAGACTCAAATCCTAATGGGTAGTTCCCCCACACAAGGTTAGGCAAGATACTTACCTCAAGGATGACGTCTCGGTACTCTAAAATGAACTCCTCAGGTCAAAAGACCTCCGAACGGCCCAAATCTAACAAAAAGAACTTCAATGCACAAATGAAATTCATAAGAAACTATTCTGGATCATAAAGTCTAAATCTTTAAAGAAAATCCAAAAGTTGACCCAAAATCCGACCCTCGAGCCCGCACCTCGGAACCCGACAAATTTTATAAAATCCGAATACCCATTCCAATATGAGTTCAACCATACAAAAATCACCAAATTTCGATACTATTTCGTCCATCAAATCACGATTTTTCATTTTAGAAAATTCCTTCAAAAACCAACACTTTCCCCAACCAAATCACAATTTTAATGATAGAAATGATGGTAAAATCACGGAATACATTAAATACTAGGTGAAGAACACTTACCTAATCGATTAACTTGAAAACCTCCCAAAAATCTCTCCCAAATCCGGAGTCCAAAACTCAAAATATGAAGAAAAATAGACCACCCTCGACTTGTATGACTCTGCCCAGGACTTCGCATCTGCGGACGAAGAAGCGCACATGCGCTTTCGTATTTGCGGGAAGACGTCCTCATTTGCGAACTTGAATTATAAGACCAGGGACCGCATCTGCGGATATACAGCTGCACCAGCGGCACCGCAGAAGCGAAAGTGGAAGCTGCACGAGCGAGATTCTTTGCAGATGCGTTCACGGGACCGCAGAAGCGGTCATCGCACCTAGGTGCTAGCATCCGCAGAAGTGGCTAGCTCCCAGGCCTCAAGGATCGCAGAACCGACTAGTCTCACACAGAAATGGAGCCTCACCTGCACTCCAAGGTGTCGCAGGTGCGAGACACCAGAACCAGACTTGTCCTAAACTATGCAAACCATCTGAAACTCGTCCGAAACACACCCGAGGCCCCTAGGACCCCATCCGAACATACCAACAAGTTCTATAACCTAATACAGACCCGCTCGAGGTCTCAAATCACACCAAATCACGATGAAACTACCAATCGCTCCATGAAACGAGTTTAAGAACTTTCGAATCTTCGAACTTCTAAAACTCGTGCCGAAACCTATTAATTCAACCCGGAATGACACCAAATTTTGCAGACAAGTCCCAAATGACATCACGGAGCTATTCCAACTCTCGGAATTGCATTCTGACCCGATATCACAAAATTCAAATTTCGGTTAAATTCCCACCGCTTAAGCTTCCATAACCAAAATCCTTCCTCCAATGAGATTCCAAATCATCTAGTAATTGAATCCATCCACGCACGCAAGTCGATACACATAATATGAAGCTGTTCAAGACCTTATGCCGCCAAACGGAGCTTAAATTCTCAAGACGTTCGACCGGGTCGTTACATTCTCCCCCTCTTAAAGCAAACGTTCGTCGCCGAACGTGCCAAGATTCGCCTCGAACACATCAATAACGGAATGCACACTTCCAACATACACCCCCAGGTGATCCCATGTCACCCCAATCTACATAATCCTGATGACACCCTATCAACTGCAATTTAGCCTTTCTACCAACACCGATAAGCCTCATACCCCAAATTCTCACCTGTTATTCTTTTACAAAAAGCCCCGATTCTAAATCTATATCCGGTATCAGTCTCAACCAGCAGCATCAACTCATTCCTACACCCAAAATTTAGGACCACGCAATATAACACACCACACATAGGATTATAATAACACTTCTAATCATAATAGTTTCCCGAAATCAATTCAGCACCGACAATTAGCCTCGAACCTAATAGAGCTCTACTTCAAACCTCCATAACACTGATAATAATGCAAGGAATATGAAGACCTCATAATTTGAAACCCGAATCACCAAACCACAACTAACACCATCGGGCACACATCTCGCAAGCTAAAACTCAAGAGGCACAGAAATAAAATGACTGAATATGAGAAGAGAAACACATAAGGAAACTATCAAACAAGCCCGAGATGCACAACTCTCTATCAATACTAACCTATAAGGCTATATAACAAGGAATGAGTTAAAGCACATGAACAATCACAAGGATCCCATCGTGATATAACTTCCACCGCGGTACTCAGCGCGAGTTGAACACATCAAATCACACGAAATCACGAGGGTCTCGCCCTCAACTCTAAATCACATATTGAATATATATCATACCAATCAAAATTTACCACTAACTCAGCTCTGCCAATAAATCACAATACTCACTGAACTCTCACCCTGGTAGAGTACCAAATCACAGCTCGTAACCAAAATACTCAAGAAAATCACATCAAACCCACCATGATGAACAACAAAGACTCACTCATAAATGAAGCAACAAATAAGGGAACTCGTCCCGACCAGCAGAACCATAACGAAATATGAATGGTGCCCCTCTGTAACAGATCAAAACATACATGTATGATAACATCTGGCACAACGGCCTCCAGCCTACTATATGAAACACATCAACCGGTCGGACCTCCCCCTCTTGGGAGCCCCCTACTCACCTGAATAACTTATTGTGACACACCCGCCTAAAGCCTAGGGCAATCTCTCACCACGTGGTTGATATCTCCACACTCAAAACAACCCCTCTACTAACGTGGTTGTGGAAACTGCATCGTACGAGTACTCTGACACCCATGAGCACCTGAAACACTGTGCGAAGCCGGAAGTGAAACTTAACTGGCTGACCCACAAAACCTCTGACATGTTGTACCCTGCCTCCAAAATAAGGACCAGCAGATCTCTCCGGTCTACGAGGCCTCCTCACCAATTTGTACTCTCTCTCCTAATCTCGTATGTCATCTCTCTCACGATCCCACATGCCCTCAACTCTGTGACTAACCCCTACCACCTGTTGAAATGAAATATTTGACTCTAACTCTAGAGCCATGCGGAACCGAATATCATGCTTGAGCCCCTCAATGAATGTTTGGACTCGCCCTCTAACAGAAGCGACCAAGGCAGGGACATGTCTGGCCAAATCATTGAATCTAGCGACATACTCTTATACTGACATAGTGCCCTGACACAACTGCTCACTCCACGTCTCATGCATCCCGAAGGGACTGAGGTACAAGATTTCTCAAAACATCTCAGAAAACTGAATCCATGTAAGTGAAGTTGCATCAGGCGAGCTACCCAACTTATATTCCCGCCACCTCTGATAAGCCGCTCCCTTAAGCTGAGACTTAGTAAATTCAACCCTACTTGTCTCGACCATATTCATATTGCAGAGAATGCTATGGCGCTCCCCCAAAACCCATGTACACTCTCTGAATCCAAACCGCCGAATATAGGAGGGTAATATCTCATGAACCTTGCAAATCTAAGCTACCCTTCCTCGGATGTTGTTGTCCTGACCATGAGCCAAACTTGAACCACAGGTTGTGTCACCATGACACTTGGAACCTAACCAATGTGAACTCGCTGCTCTGGAGTGTGGGCGGCGGGAGTCTGGGCTCCTCCCCCGGCCTGTGAAGTAGTTGGTGCAGCCGGAATCAACCTCGCCTAAGCTAATGTACCAAACATGCTCAGGAATTGTGCAGATGTCTCCTGAAGTCCAGGGGTAATAGCAGGGCCCCCGCTACCTACCCATAACTGGAACTACTAGCGGCTCCCCAACCGCTGCTCTAGTAGGTGCCCTAGTCGCGGAACGTGCTCCATGTCGGCCTCTACCTCTGTCCCTAGCAACATATGCTCCGGGGGTAACACCATCAGGAACCACAACTCCAGTCCTCACCATTTGTGAGAGAAAGGAATGATAAATTTCAAACCTCAAGATCAATGAACTCGCATGATGGGAATGAAGGAAGTGAAATTGTCCTAATAGTTTCGCAGCCTCACGAAGATAAGTACAGACGTCTCCATACTGATCCGCAAGACTTTACTAAACTAGCTTGTGACTCGTAGAACCTATGAACCTAGAGCTCTAATACCAACTTGTCACGACCCAATTTCCCCTCTGTTGGGTATCGTGATGGCACCTAGTCTTATGGACTAGGCAAGCCTAACATTTACTGAATAACAACAATAATAAAGGAAATTTAACAGTCTCAATATAGAAATCTTTACAAAATTAACCATTTCCCAAAATCGGTAGTACAAGTCATAAGCTCTACAGAGTTAACTACAACTTCTAAATACAATTGTTTGGAAACGAGTAAAAACAGTTGAATACAAGTAAGAAGGTGACTCTGAAGCCTGCGAATGCAGCAGCAGGTTTACCTTGAGTCTCCTCAGCAATGATCTGCATAGCTACTAAATCAATACCTAGATCTGCACAAAAATGTGAAGTAGTGTAGTATGAGCACACTACAGCGGTGCCTAGTAAGTATCAAGACTAACCTCATTGAAGTAGTGACGATGACTAGTCAAGACACCCACTGGTCTAATAAGCTGAACAAACATAAGTATAGGAATGACAAAATATAACATCTATCTAATGGCTACACGATAAGGCTAACAACATAGCAACTACAATAAGGGAGGAAACAAATAATAATGGAACACCATAATAAGACACAGAAGGATGGATGGAACACAGCCCAAATCCGAAAATCACGATACCGTAAGGGCAAATAGTAATTCAGCACTGCAATAATTTCCACATTAGGCCTTAGCCAACAACCCCAATAAATTAGTCAAATCTTTCAAGTGTAAACTTCCACCCGTAAGCTTTTACATTGGGATCTTTAGAGTATAATCCTTTCCAATAAGAAATTATTTTGAAATATACTTCCTTCAAATATAAACTTTCCAAATAAATGTCCTTCGAACATAGTTCTTTCAAGATAAATGCTTTTCAAATATACTTTTCAAATAAATGTCTTTCAAACATAGTTTCTTCAAGATAAATGCCTTTCAATTATACTTCTCAAATAAATGTCTTTCAAACATAGTTTCTTCAAGATAAATGTCTTTCAAATATACTTTTCAATTAATTGTCTTTCAAACATAGTTTCTTCAAGATAAATGCTTTTCAATTATACTTTCCAAATAAATGTCTTTCAAACATAGTGTCTTAAAAATAAATACCTTTCAAGTAAATATCCTTCGAGTATAGGTCACCTTGTGACACCTAGGCATAGAGGATTAACATCTCTGAACATAGATATAGCAATGGGGGAGTCTACCGGGATCCCGTCCCGTAGTCCCGAATTTATTGTGCAGTATAGGAGGATCTCCCGGAATATGTCCGTAGTCCTAAAATAAATATGCTATACTGGGGGATCTCCTGGATTACGTCTGTAGTCCCAAAATAAATATTCAGTACAAGGGGATCTCCCGAAATACGTCTGTAGTCCCAAAATAAATATGCAGTACAGGGAGATCTCTCGGAATACATCCGTAATCCCAAAAATAGATATGCTATGCTGGGGGATCTCCTGGATTACGTCTGTAGTCCCAAAATAAATAAGCAGTAGAAGGGGATATCCCGGAATACGTCCATAGTCCCAAAATAAATATGTAGTACAAGGGGATTTCCTGGAATACGTCCCTGGTCACGAAATAAATATGCAGTACAGGGGGAATTCCCGGAATATGTTCCGTAGTCCCAATTTAAATATGCAGCACGACCAACAGAGATAAAAACTATAGCACGACAGAAACCTCATAGATCACCACATCAAGTACAAAAACAACAATGACAGTAATGCAATGTAAGGCAAGTAAATCAACTCAAGAACTTTAAATCACAAAGAACGGTAAAACTCATTCACAAGGAATAACCACAGTAAAGAATGCTAGGCGCAAGAAGAACAGCTTAACAATAGTAAAGCAAAGAATGTAGAAACGATTCCACAATATTCAAGTCAACAATAAGAAGCCAACATGAGTCAAATAGTCTCAAATAAAGGCAAGTCATCTAATAGAGCTTATCTAACTCCTTTTGAGGTTGATCAATTACGAAAGATATTCAACAATTTAATTAAGGATAAGCAGTAGAAGATAATTGAAACTCCAATTAAGGCTAAACAATTATAGGATGAAATAATAAAAGTTTCAAGATAGGCAGTTTGTGAAAAATATAGCATGACGGTAGAAGAGGTAAAATCTTCAGTTAAGTCAATAAGCCTCAATTAGACAGTAAGGATGAATCCTAAAGCAATTATCTCTAATCAAAGCATGTAGAGGTGAAACTAGCAAATAGGGACTCAAGCATATCATGAACAACTTCATACACGGTGAATATAAGGACCTAAGAACTCCTAAAAGGCCAACTTCACATAAATAAGTCCGAGCACGGACTCGTCACCTCGCGTACACGGACTACAAACAACATAAAAGACTCAACCTAAGGGGTAGTTCCCTTACACATGGTTAGGCAAGATACTTACCTCAAGGACGACGACTCGGTACTCTAAAATGAACTCCTCGGGTGAAAAGACCTCCGGACGGCCCAAATCAAACCAAAATAACTTCAATGCACAAATAAAATTTATAAGAAACTATTACGGATCATAAAGTCCAAATCTTTAACAAAACTCTAAAAGTCGCCCCAAAATCTGACCCTCGGGCCCGCACCTCGAAACCCGACAAATTTTACAAAATCCGAACACTCATTCCAATATGAGTTCAACCATACAAAAATCACCAAATTCCGATTCTATTTCGTCCTTCAAATCACGATTTTTCATTTTAGAAAATTTCTTCAAAAACCAACACTTTCCCAAACCAAATCACAATTTTAATGATAGAAATGAAGGTAAAATCATGGAATACATTAAATACTAGGTGAAGAACACTTACCCAATCGATTAGCTTGAAAAAGCCCCCAAAAATCGCTCCCAAATCCGGAGTCCAAAACTCAAAATATGAAGAAAAATAGACAACCCTCGACTTATATGAATCTGCCAGGACTTCCAAATATGCGGACGAAGAAGCTCACCTGCGCTTTTGCATTTGTGGGCATACGTTCGCATTAGAGAACTTGACTTACCAGACCAGGGACCGCATCTGCAAATTTACAGTCGCACCAGCGGCACCGCAGAAGCGAAAGGGGAAGCATCAGGAGCGAGATTCCTCGGAGATGCGTTCACGGGACTGCAAAAGCGGCCATCGCACCTGCGTGCCAGCATCAGCAGAAGCGGGCTAGCTCCCAGGCCTCAAGGATAACAGAAGCGACCAGGCTCATGCTGAAGCGGAGCCGCACCTGTTCTCCAAGGTGTCGCAGGTGCGAGACACCAGAACCAGACCTGTCCTAAACTATGCAAACCATCTGAAACTCATCCGAAACACACCCGAGACCCCCGGGACCCCGTCCGAACATACCAACAATTTCTATAACCTAATACAGACCCACTCTAGGTCTCAAATCACACAAAATCATGACGAAACTACGAAGCGCACCATGAAACGAGTTTAAGAACTTTTGAATCTTCCAACTTCAAACTCATATTGAAACCTATCAATTCAACCCGGAATGACGCCAAATTTTGCAGACAAGTCGTAAATGACATCCTGGAGCTGTTCTAACTCTTGAAATCGTATTCCAACCCAATATCACAAAAGTCAAATTCCAGTCAAATTCTCACCGCTTAAGCTTCCGAAACCAAAGTCCTTCATCCAATTCGATTTTGAATCATCCGGTAACTGAATCCAACTACGCATGCAAGTCGATACACATAATATGAAGTTGTTAAGACCTTATGCTACCAAACGGAGCTTAAATTATCAAGAAGACCGGCCTGGTCATTACATTTGAGCTACTTAAAGATTATGACATCACTATATTGTACCACCCAGGGAAGGCCAATGTAGTGATTGACACCTTGAGTCGCCGGGCAGAGAGTTTGGGGATTTTGGTATATCTTTCGGCAGCTGAGAGGCCCTTAGCATTGGGGTTCAGGACTTATCCAGCCAGTTCGTGATATTGGATATTTCAGAGCCGAGCCGAGTATTGGCTTGTGTGACCGCTCAGTCTTCTTTTTATGACTGTATTAAGGAGTGCCAGTATAATGATCCTCATCTTCTAGTTATTTAGGACAGATTTTGGCGGGGTGATGCTAGAGATGTGATTATTGGTGATAACGGCGTGATGAGGATGCAAGGCCGGATATATGTGCCCAATGTAGATGGGCTTCAGGAGTTGATTCTTAAGGAGGCCCATAGCTCGTGGTATTCCATCCACCCGAGTGCCGCGAAGATGTACCAGGATTTGAGACAGCACTATTGGTGGAGGAGGATGAAGAAGGATATCGTTGGGTTTGTGGCCAAGTGTCTCAACTGTGAGCAGTTTAAGTATGAGCATCAGAGACTGGGTGGCTTGCTTCAGAGATTAGAGATCCCAGAGTGGAAGTGGGAGCAAATCACTATGGACTTTATAGTTGGACTTCCACGTACTTTGAGAAGGTTCTATGCTATTTGGGTGATCATGGATCGGCTGACCAAGTCAGCTCATTTTATCTTAGTGTTGACTACTTATTCTTCAGAGAGATTGGCCGATATTTATATCAGAGAGATTGTCCGCCTCCACGGTATCCTATTATCCATCATTTGAGACAGAGGTACACAGTTCACATCACGATTCTAGAGAGCCGTACAGCAGGAGATGGGTATTAGGGTGGAGCTGAGCATAGCCTTTCACCCTCAAACAGACGGGCAGTCCGAGCGCATAATTCATATTCTTGAGAATATGCTTCGTGCTTATGTGATGGAGTTTGGAGGGTCATGGGACCAGTTCTTGCCACTTGCGGAGTTTGCCTACATTAATAGTTACCAGTCCAGCATTCAGATAGCATCGTATGAGGCTTTGTATGGTAGGCAGTGTCGGTCCCTAGTGGGTTGGTTTGAGTCGGGTGAGGCCCGATTGTTGGGTACAGATTTGGTCCAAGATGACCTAGATAAAGTAAATTTGATTCATGATAGACTTCACACATCCCAATTCAGAAAGAAGAGTTATGCGGGCCTGAAGGTTCATGATTTGGCATTTATGGTTGGAGAGCGGGTCTTACTTCGGGTATCGCCTATGAAGGGCATCATGAGATTCAGGAAGAAGGGAAGGATGATACCGAGATTCCTTTGTCCTTTTGAGATATTGCAGCGTGTTGGGGAGGTTGCCTATGAGCTTGCCTTACCTCCCAGCCTAGCAGAAGTTCATCCGGTATTCCAAGTTTATATGCTCCGGAAGTATCACGGTGATCCGACTCATGTATTGGATTTCAGCTCAGTCCAATTGGACAAGGATCTATCTTATGTTGAGGAGCCAGTAGCTATTTTGGACAGGCAGGTCAGAAAAGCTCAGGTCAAAGAACATTTCTTTAGTAAAGGTCCAGTGGAGGGGTCATCCGGTCGAGGAGGTGACTTGGGAGACCGAGCAGAATATGCACAGTCGTTACCCTCATCTTTTCACAGCTTCAGGTATGTCTTTATACTCGTTCGAGGACGAACGAATATTTAAAGAGGGGGAGGATATAACGACCCAGCCGGTCGTTTTGAGAGTTAGAGCCCAGCTCCCCTAATAAATGCTTTCCCCATATTTATTCCTGCTATTGTAACTTGCCGGGATGATTGGTTTTGAATTTTGGAGTATTTTGGGACACTTAGACCCTAAACGAAAGCTTAAGTCTTAAAAATTTGGACCGTAGTCGGAACTATGTGAAGACGGTTCTGTAATGGAATTCCATAGATTCTGCTAGCTCCGCTGAGTGATTTTGGGCTTAGGAGTGCGTCCAGAATGTGTCTTGGAGGTCTATAGTAGATTTAGGCTTGAATTGGCAAAAGTTGGATTTTTGGGGGTTTCGGTCGGTAGTGGAAATTTTGATATCGAGCTCGGAATGTAATTTCGGAAGTGGATGTAGGTTCGTAGTGTCATTTGTGAAATGTGTGTGAAATTTGAAGTCATTCAGCGTTTGCTATGTTTCGGCGTCATTCATAGAATTTTGAAATTTCAAAGTTCCTTAGGCTTGAATCTGTGCTTAATTCATGTTTTTGATGTTGTTCGAGGTGGTTTGAAGGCTCGACTAAGTTCATATGGTGTCATAGGATTTATTAGTATGTTTGGTCGAGGTCCCAAGGGCCTCGGGAGTGTTTCGGGTGGTTAATGGTTTGCTTTTTGGAAATTGGGAGTTGGTGATCTACTGGTGTTCGGACTTCTGGTGTTTCACCGCACCTACGGATGGGGAGCCACCGGTGCGACGTTGCAGGCACGGAAGGAAAGCTCGAAAATACGGAACTGGGAAGCCCAGGCCTGAAGCGCAGGTGCGAGGATTTGGCCGCACCTGCGAGCCCGCAGGTGCGTGACCTGGGCACAGCTGCGGAGACTGTTGGAGTTAGTGCTTTCTGCAGGTGCAACTGGTTGGACCGCATGTGTGGCATGAGCATGTGCGAGAAATGGCCGCAGGTACGAGGATCGTTGGGCAGAAAAGGGGTTAGAATTGAGGGTTAGTTTATTTTCACTCCATTTTTTATTTTGAGCTCGGGAGAAGGGGATTCCTTGAGGAATCTTGTGTGTAATGATTTCTTACTCGAATTTGGTTTTATTGCATTAATATATTGTGGTTTTCCTCATTTAATCAAGGGAATTGGGTGAGAAAATATAGGGAAATGGGGGAAAAGTTCCTCAATCAAATTTCTGAGTTTTGATCGAGTTTTAAGCATCGAATTTAGATAATTTTTGGACGAGTGATCTCATGAGTGAATGGGTGTTCTAAGTTTGTAATCTTTACCCGATTCTGAGTTGTGGGCTCAGGGAGACTTTTTGGGCGTTTTTCCAATTTCCCTTCCTTAGCTTCAAATTCTTTAGCTAAAATAGTTACTTTTAGTATTATTTACATTATGTAATTGGTTTGATTTGATTTGGGCCATTAGGAGTTGGATACTCGTGGCAAGATCATGGTTTCGGATTGAGTTGAGAAGTTCGAGGTAAGTGGCTTGCCTAACCTTGTGTGGGGAAACTTCCCCTTAGGATGCTAGGTATTGTTTGGTGTATGAGCGTCGAGTACGTGAGGCGACGAGTACGTACACAGGATATAGTCGTAAAACTCCCGTTTTTCTTCCAAATAATAAACTGTTTTCCTTTGGTTGAACTGCACTATTATGTTTAATTACCTTGTTTAGATTAGGAAAGCATGCCTACGTGTTTTGACTGTCTACTTGAAATTCTGTGCAACATGATTAGGTAGGTTCCTCTTTCCTTGGTTGCATTTAGTCTAAACTGTACATTTCAATGTTGTAACTGTCATGTCATCGTTGAGTTGCATATTTACTTTGGGACTACAGACGTATTCTGAGAGATCCCCCAGCACTGTATATTTATTTTGGGACTACGAACGTATTCCGGGAGATCCCCTTGTCTTGCATATTTACTTTGGGACTACGGACGTATTCCGGGAGATCCCCATCACTGCATATTTACTTTGGGATTACGAACGTATTTCGGGAGATCCCCCTATACTGTATATTTATTTCGGGACTACGGACGTATTCCGGGAGATTCCCCTGTACTGCATAATTAATTCGGGACTACGGGACGATATTTCGGGAGATTCTCTTTTGTACTTCCTTTACTCTGAGTCGAGGGCTTCTTGACTGTTAGACTTCCTTAACTATTTTACCGCAGAATATATTTATATCTCTTGTTGTTTTAGTTCTTTATATTTACACCGGTAAAGCCTTGACCTGACCTCGTCACTACTCGACCGAGGTTAGGCTTGGCACTTACTAGGTACCATTGTGGTGTACTCATGCCCTTTCATGCACATATTTTTTGTGTGCAGATCCAGGTACGAGCTATCAGCCTCGAGTTTAGTGTGTGGTTTCTGATTGAGGAGACTTCAAGGTACTTCTGCTCGCGTCCGCAGATCCTCGGAGTCCCCTTCTATTCCCCCGCATAGAGATATCTTTTATTTTCTTCAGACATTTTATATAGAGCAGTATAGACTTATAGAAGCTTGTGATTAATGACATTCCCAATTTTCGGAGCGATGTTATTGTATATGCCGAGTGGAATTATCCTTGCGTATTAAATTGTACTGTTTAGCTTTTATCGTTATGTTTTCTTTCAATTTTTTCGCAATAATAGGCTTACCAAGTCGTAAAGACTAGGTGCTGTCACGACACCTTTCGGAGGGTTAAATTGGGTCGTGACAATTTTTTTGAAGGAGAGCATCTCTTGACATGGATAAGTAAAAGTTCTCCGAATGAACACATCAATTCGTATGTATTTTCTGCGCCAGATACCGTAATTAGGTTTTTGTAAGGAGGGTATAAAAGTAATTTGACTTTTTAATTTCTTATTAATCACCAAAAGTGAAGGCATTACAAAGTATAGATTAGTTACTCCCAGCTAGCTAATTCTCATGAAATTTACTGGGAAAAGATTATACTATCTTAGCATACTATACCATATTGCTATCAGTGAACTATGCTAAAAATACAACTTTTGCACTAGTTTCTTTACATTCCCAATAGCTCTAAAATTACATATGCAAACTATCTCCCTTGCCAAGATTTTGTGATCTCTGAATGTTTCTTGAAATATTCTCTGATTCCTTTTTTTCCATAGAGCATGTGTATATTCAGCATACATTATCTTGAGAAGTTTTGCTACAGTTGATTTCCCTTTTGTGTGCTGACAAATGATTTGTAGTTGCTGCTCCCATGTTGAACTACTAATGTTCTGTACCTTTGCCCATTGACTCAGTCTACACCACAACCTTTTAGCATAGTCACATTCAGCAAATAGATGATTCCTTGTCTCCAAGTTAGTTTGACATAACACACATGAATCATTTACACTGAGTCCCCATTTCTTAAGTATATCCACAGTAAGTAACCTCCCTTGGCATTGAAGCCACATTGTGATTATAGCCTTAGGTCTCGCAGCATTACTACACATTAGACTTTTCCGGCTAGTTTTAGGTAACATTAGAATCAGTTGAAGGTATATCTGCTTAATGATGCTTTTCTTATCCTCTAATGGTCTGTGCAGCTGATTTATGATCTCCTTCGCTTTCAATATCTTCCTCACCATCCAACTTGCATTTATAGGGATAGGCATAGAATTTATTGATGTATACAGTATGAATCCACTTAATCCACAATCTGTCTTGCTTGTGAGATAAATCCCAGAAAATTTTGGCATTGGCAGCAGTATTCCAGATGTGAAGGTTGCTTAAGTTGAGTCCACCAACTGTTTTGGCAATGTCTCTCTTTATGATATAGTCAAATCCAATGGTTTTCCATAGGATAAGCTGTTAAACCAAAAAATATAAATGAAAATAGGATAAGCTGTTGCTTAGGCTTAGACTAGTGTTGCCAAAATTTAGTGTGTTCCGATCCATTTCTAAGTAATAATCACCTCAGTTCTGCTTTTAGAGCTAGAAATGACTTTTTATCAATATGTTAGATTAACTAGGGAGGACGGAGCTAGACTAGATGGTTAATTAGAAGAAATCAAATACAGTAAAATTTATACACCAGTTATGAACTATATATGCGAGTCGCTAAACTTTCAGGTCAAAGAATCAAGAAACTGTCCTTATAAATAAGATCTCTTTATAAACAATATTGGTCACCCATCTAATAACGCTCTTTATAACTTTCATTAGTCATGCAGCCAACAGCTTTCTCCCGATTCACCATTCAATCAGTTGCATGGATGCCACCTCAACACATAACCACCATCCTCCGTCGCAAAACCACCTCATCGCGGAGGTTATTTCCGATCTTCGCGGTGGCTTCACCCGCACGAGCCAAAATTACTCATTCAATGCCACCAGAAAAATTGGAAATCTTCAAGTCTTTAGAATCTTGGGTTTCCGAAAGCGTCCTCCCTCTTCGCAAGCCCGTAGAGAAATGCTGGCAGCCCAGTGAGTTTCTCCCTGACCCATCTCAAGGGCCCGAACAATTCGCGGAAGAGGTTCGGGCTCTAAGGCAACGAGTTTTAGGGCTTTCCGATGAATACTTTGTGATGCTAGTGGGTAATATGTTAACTGAGGATGCTTTGCCCACTTACCAGACCGTGATTAATACGTGGGAGGGAGTACGAGATGAGACAGGGTCAAGCCCAAGTCCATGGGCAATATGGACTAGAGCGTGGACAGCTGAGGAGAATCGACATGGCGATCTGCTACGGACTTACCTTTACCTTTCGGGTCGAGTTGATATGTTGATGATTGAGAAGACACTACAATACTTGATTGGAGCTGGAATGGTAAGTGTTGTTTTCAGCATCTATCGCTAAAGAGTTTAATAAGTTCTACGTTATGGTATGAGAAATATATATGGGGTAACTTATTTAATTAATAGTTTGACAAAAATATAAATAACTAGGTAAATACAAATAACAACAACAACAACAACAAACCCAGTTTGATACCAGCATGTGGGGTCTGGGGACAGTAGTCTGTACGCAGACCTTACCCCTACCTAATGCAGGTAGAGAGGTTGTTTCCAATAGACCCTCGTCAAGAAGAAATAACTAGGTAAATCTATTCATAAATATTAGCTGATAATTTGGTAAAAATGATAACTAACCAGATAAATCTTTTGGTAAGCATTAACTGATAAGTTAGTAAAATAGTAAAAATAATTTGTTATCACATGTTAAAATTCGCTGATAACTTAAATCCCATATAAAATAAAAAATTAACAGCGCATAATATAGTACTCTATCTCTCACAATTTATGTATCATATTTTTCTTATTAGTATTATTCTGACTTCTTTTAAAAAATTATTATAGCTCAATAGTGTATAATTTCACTACACCATCGATTTAGTGAAGATAACCTACAACAATAAGATAACAAAAAGAATGTAGAAAATAACCCATTTATAATTATAACCGCTAATATATTGATAATGTAAATTATTTTTTATATTATTATAGTTAAATCCAGTTACAGGTGACTTGAAATGATAAACACTGTCCAAGCAGAGCGAGCATAATTAACGGCCATGCTAGATGAGAGTTACTCATTATGCTCTAAATCTTGTACCCTTATTAATTAGATGACCGTTAAACAACCACCGCAATGCTCAACTCTATTTATAAACGTTGACATTATTTTTATTTGAAATATCGTTTCACCATTTCTTAGCATGGTTTCTAAGTAAATATGTAGTAACTGACAAGGTATTGCGATTAAGACTGTTGACGTTGATGGTCAAATTAGTTATGATCTCCTTATCTTACGTCTGGTATAAGAAAATCACCCAACTTCCTTGATTTGTTGTTTGACCATCTAATAAGTAATTTTTGAATTTGGAAAATACTAAAATTCTGTAAGACAATCATATAAGAAGCAGTTGCATGCAACCTTTTTGTGTTAATTTTTTTTTATATTATTAATAGAAGTTGTTCGTTTTGAATCCTTGCAACTTAGGATAATGGAACAGAGAACAATCCATATTTGGGCTTTGTGTACGTATCCTTTCAAGAACGAGCCACGTTTGTGTCGCATGGTAATATGGCTAGGTTAGCCAAAGAAGACGGGGACCCCGTGCTAGCGCGTATATGTGGAACCATTGCAGCGGACGAGAAGCGGCACGAAAATGCTTACACTAAAATTATTGAAAAGTTGCTTGAAGTGGATCCGAACGTGACTATGCTAGCTATTGCAAACATGATGAAGAAGAAAATTACAATGCCAATGCACCTCATGTATGATGGCCGAGATCCGAATATATTTGAGCACTTCTCTGCCATATCACAGAGGCTGGGGATTTATACAACTCGCGATTATGCTGAAATCATAGAGTTTTTTATAGCGCGATGGGAATTAGAAAAGCTTCAAAGCTTGGAGGGAGAAGCGAGGCGTGCACAGGATTTTGTGTGTGGACTTCCACCTAAGATTAGGAAGTTGCAAAACCGAGCCGATGAGCGAGCCATGAAATTAGAGGCGCGTCGAGTGAAGTTTAGCTGGATTTTCAACAAAGAAGTGAGTGTTTAGATGAGTTGATTTTTGGAAGGGTGTGAAGTAGGGGGGCAATCTCAGCCCAAAACTATTTGATTTTATCCCGGCCCGTCTAGTTATTGACTCGTCTATTTGTTGAATTTAGTTCATCTTGATTCAATTCATCTAAAGTTGAGTTGATTTTCAGGTCATATTAATTCATGAGTTAACTTTGCTAAAATATCTTTAAAATAAGTTTTTTTGTTTGATATATATGTATATATGACATAACAAAAGATAAAAAATCTAATTTGATAATTAAACAATTCATAAGAAAATAATATGCATTAATTAAAGTTTGATAAAAGTTGGGTGGGTTGAGCTATGATCCAAATTTAAGCCCGTTTTCACCTAGTCAGCACAAATATTTTTGGGCGGGTCATTGATCTGCCGAAATGACTCTGCCTGTTTTGACCCGCACCCAAAATTAGTACCCGCCAATTTAATAACCATAATGTAAAGCCACAAAAGCTTTTTCTTTCACCAAGAAAGGGGAAATAAATTGGTGGTGGCAAATTAAAAGGGGCAAATACATCGAGGCGGCCGAAAAGGTTTTGTTGGAGTTAAAGCAAAATACTTTGTAACCAATAAAATTGCATATATTAATGCAATTATAAAATACCCCAGAATCGGATTACAAATTAAAATATTGGATATGCTTGGCATTTTAACAAAATACGCTTGGTCTTTTCATCAATAGAAATCCAAGACCAAACTCTCAAACTTATAGCACAAGCAAACGTACGTAAAATGCAACAACACTAATAAAATGATTAATTAAGCTGCCTTATAAACTCAGTAATTTTGATGACAACCACGAGCTGCTTGTTTATTTACTCTTTTATATAATACAAATACGCCGTTTTAAATTTTGTTAAATTAAACATTTGAAAGAGCGTTTCACAATTATTGAACACAGTATAATCAACATTACTAGAAATCCGGGCAAAAGCGACTAAAGTTGATTGGTCAAAAAAAGCAACAACCTTTAGTCACTAATTTGGAGAAAATTATTAAATAATTATTTTAAATAATTTACCGACCAAAGTTGGTCGCTTTTTGGTCGATAAAGTGGTCAACGTGTTGACCAGGCTGGTCAGACTTGCTTAGTCAAAGAAATATTGAAATTAGCGACCAACTTTGGTCGCTAAGGTAGGACCCAGTTATAACGTTTTAATAATTATATTATTATTTAAAGCTTTTTATAAAATATAAATAAATATTATTTAAAATTGGCGACCAAAGTTGGTCGGTTAGGAAAGGGGAAGCAAGTAGCGACCAACTTTGGTCGCTAATTTGGGACCTAGTTATAACGTTTAATAATTATATTATTATTTAAAATATTTTATAAAATATTTTAAATAATAATATAATTATTAAACGTTATAACTAGGTCCCAAATTAGCGACCAAAGTTGGTCTCTTTTCAGGTCAACATTGGTCAAAATTAAAAATCACTTTTATATTTACTATCTAAATAATATAAATGTAATCCGCTAACACTTTTGTAATACAAGGGATAAATACACTATATATATATATATATATATATATATATATATATAGGTCGAGACGTTTTGTTTTTAATATTC